>MU227803.1:1506137-1516437 GCA_018584345.1 Thuja plicata
ATATGTGTGTATGTGTATATATATACATATATATACATATACATACACACACATATATATAGATATATATGTATATATACATATATATACATATGTATACATAGACATATACATGTACATGTACATGTGTGTGTGTGTGTGTGTGTGTGTGTGTGTGTATGTTTATACATGCTTCATCTTTTTGATGTAGGTTTGTATGTACTGGGCATCGACTTCACCTGGCTTCATAGGTCTCAGTGTGCCTTTGAAATCCTCAATGGTGAATGAGGGGAGATAGCATTAAGGCTCACTTGAACATAGCCATTTCCATCATTCTAATTGAAGAATTATTATGATCTTGAGTTATCGATTGGACTATAAGGATGGGATGATAGATCATGACCCGCCTGTTACCTAGCCATGAATGGTTTGATGTGAGCATGTGAGCATTTTGATTTTATGCTATTTGTTGAAGAATTATCTTTGGAGTAATTTCTATTTCGGATTCTATCATGTCGCAAGAGGTGTGAGTTATTTACCTTGTTATAATATGTCATTTGGTGATAATTGGAATTTAATTATTATTGTTCATTATGAATAATGTCTTACATTGATACATATATTGATATTTATATTTCCTCTCTTATATAGTCATGAGTGATTATTAAATATATTAAAGATTAAGTGGTGTGTGTGTAAAGTATTATTATGAATTCTCAATTATGTACTATTAGTAGTATAGGCTAAGGATGAGAGTGGGAGAAGATGCCTATGGGGACTAGAATGATCAAATATTTCTCGTCCTCACAAAAGACTGTTTAGTTCCACATGAGTATTCACTTGGGAGTCAAGGTCTAGAGAGACTACCAGGGTAACCCAAGGAGGAGGGCTATGTGATGACACTCACACTACATTTGATCTAGTGTCTCTTTCCATAGATAGTGTTATGCTTTGCCTCTGGTATCCTTTGCCTTATTTTAAAGTTTCTTTCATTCCTTGATGTGTTTGGAGATTTGGTCACTTCCTTATTTTATTGTCTGGTTTTCTAATTTTTTACATGGGCACTTGGTGTCTACCTCCTTATCATAGTGGGAGTGGGCCTCTGGGTTTGATGTGGTTGGGTGACAGTGATCTTTCTCTATCGAAGTGTTTCCATTGTTTGTAGTTGTTTGGATGGACCCTTTGTTCCAATTCCTTAATTCTTATTGCATTAGTGATATTCATTTGGTATTGTACATAAAGTAACAATGGTTAAGGGGGACGAAAGGGATTATCCACCTTTTCTTAATTTCCAAATCAGAAAGAAGATGCCCCACTAGGATCAAAGTTAGCTTCAAGAACTAAGTGGGACAATGGATTTCCTTCACTAATTATGATTAAGAATGAAGTAGGTTTAGGGAAAATGATCTAATTATACGAAATAGGAGGCTAAATAAGAAAATATAGGTAGTCTCAACAATGGCAGACTTGCAAGGACATAGGAAATAAGGCAAAATTTTCATACAAGATTGAGATATTTCTCCATTTTCATTTTTAATGTTTTTATAACTTTCCCATTAATTTCATTTAAACCCCTTAGAATAAATAACATTCTACCCAAAGAAGTACTTATCAAATAATCAAATTGTAAAGTGAATGATCCATATCAGGGACACTTCATGAATGTTTCTCCAATCTAAGAAAATACACAAGAAAAATTCTATCATAGGAAACAATCCTTATATAGGTAGGAGATCGGTTAAATTGTGATGATTAGAAGAATTAGGCAAGAAATTATACACAATCGAGAAGAAAGAAGACATATCACTCTGATAGAGGATCCTATCAGAAGGAGAAGACATATTACAAATAGAACTTAAAATCCCATTAAACTCATCAATTATGCATCAAGATAAAATTTATCAGGAAGAGGTACCTATTTATCACCTTGATAGGTAGAAGGGAACAAAGAAAATAACTCACATCAGGAAGACTCTGGCAGTCAGAACAATTCTCTCAGGTCTTTCCGACTATATAAGTTACCTTGATAAGAAGTATTTGCATAACAAAGGCATTGTTAAGTTAAGGCATGGGTCCCAGTGATTATATAGAGAAATAATAAATAGTGAATAGCCTTTTCCATAGAAGAATTCATCGACGAGACTAAGGAGTTCATTGGGACATTATGAAGTCATATCGATCTCACAAGTTATAATGATACAAATGACAAAGTAGAAAACCTTATCAATTATTGACACAAGTAGTACTAAGTGTTCCTTATTGGAAAGACAATATATATCGAGGAGAAAAATGAATCTTATATACATGGACAATGTCACGCCAATGAGTATAGCTAAATTGAACTATTGCAAAACAAAATTGAGTCAGAGAAACAACATGAACATAATCCTTATACATAAGAGGATTGATGTCACTATCAAGATAATTTCATTGGATTTGTCTGATCACTCATGTCATCCTGATAAAGTGACACAGCCAAGGTAGGAGGGTCCAAGAAAAATCAACAGTTCAACCTTACAGCAAGAGTTACACAGCAGAATTTCAAATATTTCAAGAAGTAAATACACAGATCTATAGTATGGAACACACATGCAACCTTTTCATTAACAAGTAAAACAATTACAAATCTTTGCAACAATAGTCAATGTGCCCAAATCAAAATTCCAGGGACTTATTACAAAGAAACATAATTATCCTTCCTGGCCTATGACTATGACAGTCTTCTTTAAACCCCAGTTTACTCCCTTCGATCTCTATCTTGCATCCCCCATAAAAGGACCATGTTCCAACCTAAATACATGACTGCAACCTAACAGGTCAGCCTCAAGATGAAATTTCCCAAGAGAAACAAAATGTGTTACCAACTAACTCCCAGTCGGCCTCTGATCAAAGATCTTTAACCAACAAAAAAAAAATCACAAGGAGCGTTCATAAAAACAAGCTGACCAAACATGCAACTACATACAAAAATGAGCCATCAATACCACCGAGCAATAAAATCCAACCAAGGATCCAAACATTGACCATCGAAAGAACATGAATAACACATTCTAAACATAGCCAAAGAGTATAGCATAATTTAGGTGTGATACTCCAAATGAGTTGCGATCATAGGAAAAGCTTCCTAATGGTGTCTAGAACACAAATCTATGACTGCAACCACTAAGGATCTATAGAAATTGACCGCGATAGAGACCACTGCAACCGGTAACTAGGAACATAAAAAATCAATTTTTTTGGTTGATACAAGATTGCAATGAACCCAATATGCTCCTGCATCAGAGACCTGGGTTCAATTGAAAAGTGGGCCTCTTACTTTGATAAAATGAAGGAAAACCCTAATTGGTTTAGCTCCACCTGAGAAATCCCTAAAGAATCCTCAACATGTATGTTTTTCCACATAACAAGATATTCCTCATACTACTTTCCTCTAGTGCTTTGAGAAATTCTAGTATCCAAGATCTTTTCAACCTCCTTCTGCTTCTTAGGATACTGTAATTCACTCTCTGATCCATCTCCTTCACTACCATCTGATTCATGATATTTAGACAAGTATGGTATGTTGAATATACCTGATATGTCCATGTCCTATGGTAACTCAACTTCATAAGCATTCCCTAAATCAAACTTCCTCAAAATCCTACAAGGTCCAAAGTTCTTCATCTTCAACTTACTATAGCTACCAACTGGAAATCTACCTTTTCTCAAGAAAATAATGACTTCATTACCAACTTAAAATTCCTTATGTTTCCTCTTTCTACCTTCTCTCTCCTTATACTTATCATTCATGTCGTCCAAATGTTTCTTAACTCTATCATGCAAATCCTTCATATGATCGGTGAACTATTCTGCTTCAAAATTCCTCTTTTCTTCAACACTGATATCCCTTGATTCTGTTACTTCTTTAGAATGTAAACCATAAATAATCTCAAAAGGTGTTATCCCATTACTTCTATTCACTGAATTATTATAAGCAAACTCTGCATGTTCCAAAACCAAATCCCAATTACCTACTTTCTTACCAACCAAGCATCTTAGTAGATTACCCAAACTCATATTAACAATTTTCGTCTGTCCATCATTCTGTGGGTGAAATGTAGAGCTACTTCAATTATGTGTTAAGATTCCTCCAAAGTGTCCTCCAAAAATATCCAAGAAACTTAGTATCCCTATCTGAAACAATGCTCTTAGGCAACCCATGCAATCTGCCAATGTCCTTGAAAAACAAATCAAGAATATGTATTGCATCTGATGTCTTCTTACAAGGAATTAAATGATCCATCTTTGAAAACCTATCAGCCACCACAAACACTAAATCATTACCTCTTTGATTCTTCATCAATCCAAGTACAAAATCCATTCTAATCTCCTCCCAAGGCTTCTCTGGTATAGGTAATGGTGTATGCAATCTAGTATTCTGAGTATTCCCTTTAGCAACTTGACAAATCCTACACTTTTGAATGAAATTCCTAACATCCTTAAGAATTTGCAGCCAATAATACTGCTCCTTGATAACCATTAGTGACTTATCAATCCCAAAGTGTCAAACTAATCCTCCGCAATGTTTCTCCTTGATCAAAATTTCCCTCATAGATCCTCTTTGTATACACAACTAAACTCCTTTGAAAAAAAATCCATCTTGTAGGAAATAATCCAACAAATAAATCATATCGGTAACCAAAGGTTCCTTACAATATTTCCAAGGTTCAGCAAAATCAAGATCATCCTCATACAAAGTCTTTGATTCATCAAATCCAAGCACTGTCACCTTTGTCCCTATCATAAGATTCCTTCTTCTACTCAAAGCATTAACAAATTTATTAGACTTACTCAACACAAATGAATATCTCTGTAAGAATTCAACCCATCTCATATGTCTTTGATTCAACTTACTCTGACAATGCAAATATTGTAAAGCCTGATGATCAATATACAACACAAACTCCTTAGGAAACAGGTAATGTCTCCACTTCTTCAAAGCTTGAACAATAGCATAAAATTATTGATCACAAACAGTATACTTCCTCCTTGCATCATTCAACTCTTCACTAAAGTAAGCAACTGGTCTACCTTCTTGACTCGGTACTGCCTCGATTGCACTTCCACTAGCATCACAATCTACTTGAAATACCTTACTGAAATCTAGTAGTGCTAACATAGGTTTCTTAGTTACCTTTTGCTTTAACAAATCAAAGCTTCTTTGTGCTCCATGTGTCTATTTGAATTCCTTCTTATCTACCCTCATAGTCTTAGTCATAGCATTGCAAATAAAACTAAAATTCCTAATGAACTTCCTATAAAAACTTTCCAAGCAATGAAATGAGCTTACCTCACTAACACTTTCAAGTCCAAACCATTCAACGATTTCTCTAACATTTTTAGGATCCATGTTTAATCCTTCAGTAGAAATTACAAATCCAAGGTATACAAGCTCATTCTTCTTAAAATTACACCTCTTCAAATTTATCAGCAACTTCTCCTCTCTTAACCTCTACAATACTTTCCTTGCATGCAACATGTGTAACTCTTTTGTCTTACTGAAAATTAGAATGTCATCCAAATAAAACATGAAAAATTTACCCCAAAATTCCTTCAACACTGCATTCATCAACCTCATGAAAGTACTTGGTGCATGAGACAAGCCAAAAGGCATTACTAATCATTCATACAAACCTTCTTTAAACTTAAAAGCAATCTTCCATTCATCACCTTCTCTTATTCTGATATGATGATAACCACTCTTCAAATCAATCTTTGTGGAATACTTAGCTCCACTCAAGCAATCCATTATGTCATCCCTCCTAGGTAAAGGAAACCAGTACTTCATAGTGATCTTGTTTATTGCTCTAGAATCTATACACATCCTCCATTATTCATCTTTCTTAGGTGCCAATACTACAGGTACTACACAAGGACTCAACATTAATTTGATTAATCCTTTCTGCAATAACTCATGTATTTTTCTATTCAACTCCTCATTCTCTACTAGTGTCAACTAGTGAGCTTCTTTATTACACAAAATAGCTCTAGGAATTAGATCCACGCAATGAATAATACTCCTAACTGGTGGAAAACCATCAGGTACATTATCTGAAATCACATATGTATACTCATCTAACATATCCTTTATCTCCTCAGGGTATTCACCACATATATCTACATCTACAATCTTCTTTGGAACAATAGAAAAACAAATATTCTCATGTCTCATACCTTCCAGTAATTTCATTCCATCAACCATGCAAATTCTAGCACTAGTGCAAATTTCCCCTTTAAAAGGTTCTTCCAAATAAAAGGTTCTTCCAAAGGCATAAATCTTTGTTTCTTACCATTAGCCACAAAATTATATGTATTTCTTCTCCCATCATGTATAGCTTTTCTATCATAATACCAAGGTCTACCCAAAAAAATGGCATACATCCATAGGCTTTATATCACACAAGATTGCATCATGATATTTCCCTATTTTCAACTTAACCCAACATTGTTCACTTACCAACACTTTGTTATCATCTTTTATCCATGCAATCTCATAGGGTTTAGAATGTTCCAATCTCTGCAACTACAACTTGTCTACCATTTCCTCCAATATCAAATTCTCATAACTACCACCATCAACAATAACTTTACATACCTTACCACTAACAAGACATCTAGTTTGGAATAGGTTCTTTCTTTTCCAAGAGTTCTCCATCTTTTCATCATGGTACAAGGTTCTCCTTATGATCAATGTATCCCCCTTTTCCAACTTGATTATTGTTAACTGATTTAGAAGATCCCTCTTCTTCCAAAATATTTGTCCTTCTAATTTTTTTTTATTCTTTTAGATCTAGCTTGTTTGCACTCAAAGGACCTACGACCTTCCCCACCACACTTGAAACAAGTTCCCTTAAACACCCTTTTATCATCTCTTCGGTAACCCTCATTCCTATAGCCACCTCTATAAAAATTCCTTTCAGGGTTATTCCCCTCTTTCTTCCCTTTTTCAGACTCACCAATTGATCTACCACCTCTACCTCTCTGGAATCCTCCACCTCTGCCTCTTTGTCCTTGTTCTTTTCTTCTATTCAACTTGTCTTCAACCTTTAGGGAATTCTGGTAAGCATCTTCCACATTCTCAATCTTGACCATACTAAGCTCCTTTTGTATTGACATCCTCAAACCATTCATGTATCTTGCAAATCTCTCTAATTCATCCTATTTAAAGCCAAATTCAATATCCAACTTGTAGAACTCTTCAGTGTATTATTTCACATTTATATCCTTTTGTCTCAAATTTTGCAATCTTCTAATCAGGTTGACATGATAATCAGAGGGTAAGAACTTTTCTTTCATCTTTTTCACCATCCTATCCCAAGATTTGATATTCTCGTTACCTCTACTCCTATCCTTCTGCAAATGATCCCACCAAAGTGAAGCATGACCTCTTAACTTAGTCTCTTAACTTAGTACAAGCATACTTGACCTTCTTGTCTTCATCAGTACCTTCAAAATCAAAATACTTGTCCATAGCTGAGATCCAATCCAAAAAATCATTTGCATCTAATCGGCCATCATAATCTGATGGATTAAAATGTGGTCTCGTATTAACCCTTGTAAGAGCCCTAATAAACCTTTCTTCTCCTTGATCTTGGGCTTCTCTTTCAACTTGTTCTTCAGTTTCTTCTTCAACATCACTTACTTCTTCAATATGTTGACCTCTCCTCTGGGTCATTTCAACCACATACAATCTGGAAGAAATCTATCTCAACATTTCAACAATATTAGCGAATGCACCTCTATCACCTCTAGCACATCTCCTATCCATCTCCAATGATTCATATACAATCACAGGTCAGATCCCTATTCTACTACCCCACTAAAAACCAAATCAGGAACCGCACACTCAGGAGACAAGATCTATTCACCATAGTAAAAAACCTTCACTCTGATACCACTTGACACAACCAAGTTAGAAGGGTCCAAGGAAAATGAACAGTCCAACCTTACAGTACAGTTACACAATAGAAGTTCAAATATTTCAAGAAGTAAATACATAGATCTAGAGTATGGAACACACATGCAACCTTTTCATTAACAAGTAAAAAATTACAAAGATATCCAATATAAGTAAACATGCCTAGCTCAAAATGCCATGGGCATATTACAAAGAAACCTAATTATCCTTCCTGACCTATGACTGTAACAATCTTCTTCAAAACCTAGTTTACTACCTTTGATATCTAGCTTCCATACCCAAAACAAGGACCAAGATCCAACCTAAATACACGACCGCAACCTAACAGGTTGGCCTCAAGATTACATTTCCCAAGAGAAAGGAAACATGTTACCAAATGACTCCTAGTCGGCCTTTGATCATAGATCTTTATCCAAAAAAAATCACAAGGAGCGATCATACAAAAAATTTGGCCAAACATGTAGCTACATAGGAAAATGAGTCATCAACACCGTCGACCAAGGAAATCCAACCAAGGATCCAAACATTGACCAATGCAAGAACATGAAGAACACATTCAAAACACAGCCAAAGAATTCAGCATAATTTAGGCATGATACTCCAAATGAGTTGCAATCATAGGAAAATATTCCTAATAGCGTCTAGAACATGAATCTACAACCACAACGACCAAGGATCTATAGAAGTTTACCATGATAGAGAACACTGCAACCAGTGACCAGGAACAAAAAAACTCAAATGTTTTTAGTTGATGCAAGATTGCAATGAAACCAAGATACTCCTGCATCATAAAGTATGCACTTATAGATCTGTATCGAGGTAAGTTCGACAATGTTACCATAATGAACTCATAAGGGAGAAGTGATAAAATGAATATATCGAAGAGAGTCTTGGCCTTAGAGTGAGATTTTTTTTCTCATGATGAGCATTCATGTCTTACTAATGAGTTTGTTTCATTGGGATAATTTTGCATACATCTCCTCGAAGGCTACAAAAGGCTAAGTATAAATACATCAAAGGGAAACCTATTGGTTTCCCTGATAGTGTAATTAAATAAAGACATCAGAGATACTTACATGATCAAAGTAACTTATTCATGTTCTCCTGATTACTTGTCATTCCAATAAGAGATACAACGAAAATACTATTGAGAAGACTTGTACAATGTCACATCAATAGGTAATAAAGGTATGCATGGTGTTGAGGAAATAAAACTGAAGGAGTCCCATGCAACTCTTTCCAATGATCACCATAAAGAGTCCACAAGAAGATTCATCATTTGGGTAAGTGCACCAATAAGTGGCCACTTTTTTTTTCTAAAATCGGGGAAACCTGAACTTCACAGAGAGATTTGAGGGTCATGCACTCAAAACTAGGATTTGTGAAAATAGTAAGAATTGTAGTACTCTGAATCTAGTTTCTAAACTACAAGCATTTCTGAAAAATAAATAAGATTAAGAGGTTCTAACCTCTCGCGCATGAAAAAATTGTTCCAAATTTTTTCAAAAAAACATAACATAGTTCTTTCCATGCACTTCACAAAATATATAGTTAGATTTAGTATTTTGAAAAAACCCTTTAGTAGAATGATAGGTAAGAGTGAGATCTAGAAGTTGTGTATTTTTTTGTAATTTTTTGTTGAGTATTTTTTTATTTATGATTTTTTGAAGAGACCGCATCCTGAAAATCGGATACCTATTCAAGTGCTGGGCATAACTTACATCAAAATAATAGAAAATGAAAACCTTTTTTTAAAAGTGTATATAATATAGTGTAGAACAGTAATATGTAATTTTTTAAAATTTTGTTTAGTAAATCAAAAATTATTTAAAAAATGGTAGACATATGTCTGTGATGACTGTCAAGACACTGGTAAAAAAAATTAAATTTTACTATGCTAATGTTGTCCAAAAATAGAAACATTTATATGGTCAGAAAGCTGAGAAGACATGTGAGATGATGGTGGTAATTTAAGAGATACCCACTTGATCATTTGTAAAGTTTATGACGAAGAAGTTGAGAAATCATGTTGGAAGATGAAAAATCCTGTAAAGGGAGAAAAACAGAGGGTAAATGGACTTGCAAGCCTTATGGTCATTTTCCAACCCACTTACAAAGCCAAAACTCGGACGGGTTTTGATGTGCAAAATAACCTGCTCAGGTTATGAAAAGTAAAAAGTACCAAGCATAGTTTTACATAACCCATACAAGTTATGTAGAACTAAAACCATAATTTTGAGTTTTCCATAACCCGTATGGGTTATGAAGGCATCAAAATGTATGCTTGTAAACTTAGAATTTACTACACATATGTATAGACATACTATATAATATATATATATATATATATATATATATATATAT
>MU227803.1:1516554-1547778 GCA_018584345.1 Thuja plicata
TATTTATCCTCCTTGAGTGCTCTCTCTCTCTCTCTCTCTCTCTCTCTCTCTCTCTTAAGACCAAACATTTTTTACATAAGAAAAACACGTACAAGTTCTGTAAAACTATGGGCATGGTGCATTTAAGTCCATAACAAAAAAAAATACTTCTTCATAACCCGTACGCATTATGAAGAAATTTTAGTTCTTCATAACCCATGTGGGTTATGGAGAACTTTTAGTATTTTTTAATTGTCTCAGTTTAGGCTCGGTTTCCCCGAGCCAGTTGATTTCCAATTTTGAATAACGCCCACATGTTTTGCAAAATTTGATTTTTTTCATCATGTGGCCACTTGTTTTACCAGCATCTTGGTGTACTTACCCATTTCTCCCACGTTATGATGTAACATGAAGCTACTAATGGTTCAACTGCATACTAAAAATGTGATAACATCGGAGAAATATTGTATACATCTCCCCAAAGAGTTACAAAGTTAAAATAGAATTCTAAGAGGATGTCTATATTTAGAAGGACTACTCAGGCATTATAGAGAAACACCTGATCCAAGAGACACTTGGAATCCAAAAGACATGATAGGGTTCCTGGCAATGATAAACAGTGCTATAAATAGGGATGGCACCAAAATAGAAAATTGATCGGGAGGAATATGAAAGGTATTTCTAATAAGAACATGTCACATCGACTTGAGATTTGAAATTTTAAAACATTAAATACCAGTATGATCATTAATGATTGCACAAGAAATCCTTATATATCCAAGTTAATCAAGAAAAAATCATAAGGAAGACTCATCAGATAATTGGAGTTACAGAAACACAAGTCCAGGGAGATCGATTCGACAATTGGAAATCCATTTTGAGTACTTTCTTCAAAATAAGACTATATCTTCCTCCAAAAATTTTATTATTTATTGTGTTAAAATATTCATTCAAGGTTTTGTCTTGCAATTTTTTATTCAAGAATGGAGAACCCCTAAAAACCTAAATCAAGAAAACAGTCATGGGAAAGTAGTAAACCTAAGGAAAAAAAATAGAAAATAGAGGACCACCTAGAAAGATAACATGATAAACAACATCTAGAGATGGAGGAAGAAAAGAAGAGGAAGTTGAAACATGATCTTCTCGATCAATTCCCTAGGTTTGGGCCTAAATCAAGGCAAATGGTGTCTATGAGACCCAGTTTTGAGAAATTAGAAGATAAGAAAAAAGTTGTAGAGGACTTATGGAAAAAGTTAGGGGATATGAAATTTTTATTTTTCGTAAACCAATTTGTAACCCTTGGAAACTCATTTTAGGAAAATTAGTAGTGCCTAATGTGTTCATGAATATTGACTTGATTCAACTCTTAGCAAGGCACTATAATTCGTCAACCAAAGAAATTTACAATTTGCAAGGGGAATGATTTGTTCCTATTACCATAGATTTTATTTCGTTGGTATTCAACTTGGATGAAAAATGTGATTGGCCTATAAGCTATGAAAAATTGAAACATGAATACGCCATAATGGACACCACATACGAGGGATGGAGGTTACCTTTTCACAAACCAAGGGTGAATGGAAAATAATTAGACAAATTTGGTAAATGTGAGGAGCCCCCCTTTCATGTTCAATTATTTAAGAGATATATGCAGGATCATCCAATTTTCAAGATGGATAGATGGAGGTAGTCCATACAGTTGGCTCGGCATTGTAACGATCACTTGGATGTAATCTTTGAGGTATCCTCTCCTCAAGTCTATCCTCTCAATTTTTTTCTTGGGTGGGGATTGAATCAAATATTCCTTACTAGCAATGTCGTATGTATCCAGAGTGTGTTCTGTAAACCATTTTAGGCCTTTGTTAATGGAGAAGTCATAGAACTAATTGGCCCCCTTTTGGAGATGGAAGACATCTTCAATATTATCTGGTCTGAGATCCAAGACCACATCTCCATCTCTATTTTTAAACACCCTCTCCTCAGGTAAATAATGGTGCACTAAGGTCACGATCAGTTCCGAGGACAAAACTGATACTAGGTGTGCAGCTGCATTCACCAAACCAGATAGGACCAAGGCGGTGCAATCAAATGACCTTCTAGATGGTTTGGAACACTTGACCAAGAATTAATTTCAATCTACATTTCCTATGTATGTGTTGGTGATATCCTGGTGGTGGTTTTTGATCTTGGATGACATGTAGCACCCCTTAAAAAGGTACTTCATTGGTGATCTAACGCTCTTTTATGACATTCCTGTAAGAAAAACATGCAAACATCAACATTTATTTTTTAAAAAACTACTAAAGAACAATGCAAAGAAAGACTACAACTATAATGACCAGTAGCAGTGTCAATCATAAATAGAACTTGGTAGGTTCTTCATCCATTTGAACTTGGGGACGCCAAAAACAAGGTCAGGTGCGAAAGGCTGAAAACTGCCAGAAGGATCATATGAAGGATGCCCTTTCATACTTTCAGAGTGTAAAGACTAAAAGGAAATTTGGAGTGTGAAAGGCCACAAATTTGGGTGATGATCTTTTTTTTTCAGTGTATCAGATGTTGGGGATGTTAGGATCTACAAAACGCCACAAGTCTGAAAGTCTGAAGTCTGAAGAGTTTCACTTAGTGATTCTATTCTTTGGATCTGACAATGGAGGTCCATTTTTGGCTTTTTGAAGGCCGAAAACCTGTGACTTCCAAGAGAGGAAAAAATCCTAAAAACAAAAAAAAATGAGAAACAAATGGTGACAAAAAATGAAGGCCACAAATCCTAGAGTTGTGCAGGAGCACCCTACGGTCTTTAGTGAGATCTTAAGACATTTTGGCTTGTAGGTTGGTTTTTCCAACCATCCAATAATAAGGAATAATCTATCAAGTCCCTAGTGTGTCTTTAAGTGTGGTTAGTGTTAGGAAAGGTTAGGGTTTGTAGTTGTTAAGTCTAGTTGATTCTAGGGGTCTATAACCTAGAAGTCAACTCAAAAGTCAAAGGGTTGACCAAAGTCCCAAAGTGGGAAGATTTTTAAGGTTTTATTGTTTTCTAGTCATTTGAGGCCAATTGGTAAGGTTTGTAGCCAATTAGGACACTCAAAATGTGAAAATTGTCATTTTGACAAAAAATTGTCAAAGTTGTCATGACAACTTTTAAAGTTGTCATGACAACATTTCCTAGTTTTTAGGAATCGGAACTTATGGTGCCCAAATCCCAACCATATTGTCTAAAAATGTGGGATAGAGGTATATAAGGTGTTTCCAACCCTAATCTAATAGTTAGAACTGTGATTGTGTACGGACTGGTGTTTGAGAAGAAGCAATTTATAGTGTAATTAAGTTGTAGAGCCATCATCCACCACTTGATTGTATTGAATGGATTGAATTAATGAATGGATAGTGTCTGAAATGTAGTTTCTAAGATCTTTGTTGTTTTATTTTAATATATTTTACTTTATGGTTAAGTTTTATTTAAATTCTTATTTTTTGTGAGTTCACTGGCCAGTTTTGGTCCAATCATGTAAAGAAAGGGTTTCTTTGGTGTTCTCATGGTTCAAACTCCATGACCAATTGGAATCCATTAGAGCCTTGTATATACTTTGTACATATGTCTCGTAGAGTGTGTGTGTGTGCAAGGGAAGATAGAAAACAATCAGGCCCTAGGCGAGTACTAGCTATTCTGGCTAGGGTTACTGAGCAGTGGAACAACAATGGAGGTTGCAAGATGATTGGTATGTGCCAATAAATGATAAGAGAGTTTAGGGGCATGATGTGTAGAACTTCTGATGGAAGGAGGAGTTCTGAGGAGCTCACTAGATCAATGGAAGAAGATCAAGAGACCATTCTTCATGCCCTAGAAACCCTTGTTTTTAGGGATTTGGTAAAAGTCCATTGTACGGACAAAGTTGAGACCAGAGACCTAGAAATTCCTAAAGGGGAGAAAAACCCACAAAGAATATGCAATTTTTTTCTAGGTTTTTTAATGTGTCTTGGTAGGAAAATCACATTTTCAGTGATTAGGAGGGCTAATTGGCCTAAAAGGGCTACAAGGCCTAATAGAATTGATTCTTGGAACTCGATTGGAAATTGGGTGCAAGATTCACAAAATTGAAGCCATAGAAGTTGGATTAGACCTAATGGGAGTTGGGAAACCATTCCTTAAAGAGTTTTCACCATTGGAGTGATAGAAGACTTGAGGAGCCATGGATGGAAGAAAGCTATGGAGAAGAGAATAGAGGAGAGTTTGAAGTTGGTGGGAAGTTCCTAGGGAGTTAGGGGATTAGGGAAGAATCCTCTAGTTAGGGTAGAGAAAAGAGACCCTAAAGAAGACCATTGAAGGTCTTGGAGAGAAATTGAAGGCTCTAGGAGAGGAGCTACCCATCAAATTGGTATCAGAGCCATTGAAAGGCTTGGGTGTGGAAGTTAGTGCATGACAGAGTGGAGTGAATCCATAGGTGAGAACATCATGGTGACCAATGCAGAGTTGGCCAAGGATTTGTTAGAGAAACAAATCAAGAATAGGCTTCTTAAAGAAGCAATGGAGGAAATGAAGATTAAGATGGTAGAGGTTGGAGAGATAGCCAGCAAGTTGTGAGAAGAAATGTATGAAGGGATATATAAAGGAAAGAAACTAGTAGAAGAGGAAATAGAACTAGAGCCTGATCCTCTTCTACCTGAGGAACCATTCCTCAAAGCACTCAAGGCACTGAGTGGGAAGGATCTAGAAGGAATACCAGTATTCTTTGGTAAGATGGACACTAAAATGGTTATGGAATGGCTTGAAGGGATGGAGAGTCACTTCAAGTGTGATGGGATTACAGAAGCCCAAAAGGTGAAGATAGCCAAATCAAGGCTAAGGGGGCAAGCACTTACATGGTGGAAGTTATTGCAAGAGGAAAGAGAGAAAGAGGTTAAGAAGCCCATATCAAAGTGGAAGACAATGGTTGCAAAGGTGAAGGAGAATTACCTTCCAGAAGACTATGAAATTCAACTGCATAAGAAGAGGTAGAACCTTAGGCAAAAAGACCTAGATGTGCCATCCTATACAGAGGAGTTTCAAAAACTTTGTCTTAGATCAAGAATCCAGGAGATAGAGAAATCAAATTTGCAAGATACCTTAATGGATTGAGGTAGAACATTCAAGAAGAACTTAGTCTCTTTACCCTGACTTCCATTCATAGATTTTTTCAAATGTCTTTGAAAGTGGAAGAGAAACTGAAAAATAAACAAGATTCTAGTTCTAGAAATAGAGGAAGGGGTAGAGATAAAAAAAAGGTGGCCATAGAGGAGGTTCAAGTGGAAGAGGCAGTGACACTAAAGTACAAATTGACTCCAGATATTTAGAGAAAGAATAGGAAACAAGCAGTAGAGGTGGATACAATAATAGAGGAAGAAGTTCCTATAACAGTGGTAGAGGAATATTAGAGGTTTTGGAAGAAGCTCTCACTTTTCTTCCATGAAATGTTACAATTGTGGACAGATGGGGCACCCTGCATATAGGTGTCTAGATAAACCAACATCCTCACAAGGGGAGAAGAAGATAGCTTATGTCCAAGAAGAATATTTCTCTAAATAATCATAGGTGAGTCTAGATTCAAAGAAAGGAGAACACCTCATGTTGAGAAGGATCCTAATAAAGACACCCACCAAAGATGAGCACAAGTAGAGGAGGGCTCTTTTAAGAGTGAAGTGCAAGATATTGGGAAAAGTGTGCAAGGTGATCATTGATTCAGGGTCAATAGATAATGTCATATCTGAGGAGGCAGTAGAGAAGTTGAAACTCACCAAAATCCCACATGTGTGTCCCTATAAAGTTACATGGTTGAATAAGGGTCAAAACATCTTGGTGAATGAACAAGTGTGGGTAGAATTTTCCATTGGGAAGTATCAAGATAGGATACTATGTGATGTGTTTCCAATGGATGCTTGCCATCTATTGTAGACCATGGCATTATGACAGAGAAGTTGTCCATAATAGGAAGGATAACAAGTACTACTTCAAGAAAAATGGGGTAACTTTCAAGATCCAGTCTTTGATAGAAGAAGACATAGTGAAGAAGGAAGAATCTAGTGCCACGTTGATGAATGGAAAATAATTCCTAAGGGATATGAAGGATGAAGAAGTTGGCTATGTAATATTGTTAAAGACAAAGGAGGAGGAGAAGACTCATGGGAAAGAACCTATGCCAAAAGAGGTGAGAGAACTGTTGGATTAGCTCAAAGACATAATTTGTGAGGGTACACAAGCTTCACTACCACCAAAGAGGGAGATAAGTCATCAGATTGACTTCATACCATGAGCATCCTTGCCAAACAAAGCTGCATACAAGATGACACCAGAGAAAAACAAGGAGATAGCCAAGCAAGTGCAAGAGTTGTTGGATCAAGGATTGATTAGGAAAAGCATCAGCCCTTGGTCTATCCCATTGTTGTTGGCTCCTAAGAAGGGAGGTAAGTGGAGGATGTGTATTGATTCTAGGGCAATAAATAGGATAACTATCAGGTATAGATTTCTAATTCCTAGAATAGAAGATTTGATGGATTGCTTAGGGGGTGCTAAGTACTTCTCTAAAATTGATTTAAAGAGTGGGTACTATCAAATTAGGATGAAATATGGTGATGAGTGGAAGTATGCATTTAAGACTACATAGGGGTTGTATGAATGGTTAGTGATGCCCTTTTGGCTTACCAATGCACCAAGCACCTTTATGAGGGTGATGAATGAAGTCTTGAAGGACTATATAGTGGTTTTTGTAGTTTTCTATTTAGATGACATCCTCATATTCAGTAAAACCAAAGAGGATCATATGAAACACTTAGAGTTAGTGTTGAAGAAGTTGCAGGAGGAGAAACTCACCATAAACCTAGAGAAGAGTGAGTTCATGAAAGAAGAGTTAGACTACCTTGGCTTTGTAGTTTCCAAGGGTGACTTGAAAATGGATAAAGAGAAAGTAGAGGATATCTTGAATTGGCGTACTCCTAAGATAGGGATAGAAGTTAGGAGATTCCTTGGGTTAGTCTAATTCTATAGGAATTTCATTAGGAGGTTCAGTGAGATTTGTGCTCCAGTCCTAGAGACTATAAAAGGAGGATTGAAAATAAAGTTTCTGTGGACAAAGGTAGCTATTGAGGGGTTTGAGAGGTTAAAGAAAGAAGTGGCTACTCAGCCTATATTTTTGTTACCTATTTTTGACAAATCATTCATTGTTTAGTGTGATGCAAGAAACATTGTAGTAGGAGCTGTCCTAAGCCAAGAAGGCAGGCATGTGGCCTTTTTCAGTGAAAGACTAAATGAGGCTAAGTCTAGGTACTCTTCCTATGACTTGGAGTTATATGCTCTTGTGCAAGCCTTAAAGAAGTGGAGGCATTATCTATTTCCTAAAGAGTTTATTGTCTTTACAGATAACCAAGCATTGAGTTACATAAACACTCAAGACAAGCTTAGCTTGAGGCACATAAAAGTGGATGGAATTCCTATAGTCATATACCTTCACTATAAAGCATAAGAAGGGGGTGAAAAACAAAGTTGCAGATACCCTTAGTAGGAGACTAATCACCATCCAAGAGATTCAGTTGCAAAGTATAGGAGTTGAAGGTTTTAAGGACCTATATGAGGGAGATTTAGATTTCTCAGAGGTGTATAAAGTGTGTCAGAATTTTGAGAATCACTTTCATAGTGAGTTTGCAGAGTTTACATTGCAGAATGGGTTGCTATTCAAAGGCAAGCAACTTTGTGTTCCAAAAGGCTCAATGAGGGAGAACCTCATACAAGAAAAGCATAATGGAAGCCTAAGTGGACACTTTGGACTAAATAAGACATTGGACCTAGTAGAAAGGTTCTATTGGTGGCCAAAGATGTAGAAGGAAGTGAGAAGGTATGTGGAGCAGTGTGGCATATGTCAAAAGGCTAAAGGCACTTCATCAAATGCAGGACTTTACCAGCCATTACCCATCCCAAGTAGACCTTGGGAGTGCGTAAGTATGGACTTCATAGTGGGGTTACCTAGGACTCCAACTGGTTTAGACAGTGTATTTGTAGTGGTAGATAGGTTTAGCAAAATGAGCCACTTCATACCATGCAAAAAAACACATGATGCCAGCCATATTGCCTACTTGTTTTTCAAGAATTAGTAAGGATTCATGGCCTACCAATGAGCATTGTTGCAGACAAGGATGTGAAGTTCATGGGTCACTTTTGGAAGACCCTATGGAAGAGACTAGGCACAATTTTGTCTCGTGGATCTACCTATCATCCTCAAATGGATGGGCAGACTAAAGTGATCAATAGAGTTTTTGGTAACTTTCTTAGATGTCTGATAAAGGAATATGGACAAGGATGGGAGCAAGTTATCCCACAGGAATATTTTTCCTATAATGATAGCACAAATAGGACTAAAGGAAAAATCCCATTTGAAATTGTGTATGGGGAACATCTAAAGGGTGTGATGGAGCTCAGAGACCTCAAAGGATAAGAGGGATTTAGTGGGCATGGTGATGACTTCGCCAAATCAATGGGGGAAGTCCATGAACAAGTGAAAAAGACCTTAATGGAGGCCAATCATAAGTTAAAGGGAAAAAGAGATGAGGGAAGAAGAGATTTGTAGTTTGAAGTGGGAGAGTTAGTAATGGTGTTCCTAAATAAGGCAAGACTACAAAAGGGGATATCTAGTAAGCTACAGATGAAAAGAATTGGACCTTGTAAGATATTGGCTAAGTATGGGCCTAATGCTTATAAGGTGGAGTTTCCCAAGGAGATGTCAATTTCTCCAATCTTCAATGTGAAAGATTTGATCAAGTATAAGGGGTCAGAGATGGATGAGTTGTAGTATAGTACAGAGGTGCATAAGGACATGGGAGAGTTCAAGACTCTGGAACAAGTCAAGCCACAAGTGGAGAAGATATTGGATTCAAGGGTGAAGAAGAAGACAAGGCACAAAGTGTATATGGAGCATCTAGTGAAGTGGAGATAGGAACTAGAGTCAGAAGCCACTTTGATATCTGAGAGTGACTTCAAGAAGCATGGAATCAGTGAGGAGTACCTGACACCACAGGTACCTTGACTTTCTTGTTGCAGGGGGAGGATGGTGCAGGAGCACCCTAAGGTCTTTAGTGAGATCTTAAGTTATTTTGGCTTGTAGGTTGGTTTGGCCAACCATCCAAGAATAAGGAATAATATATCAAGTCCCTAGTGTGTCTTTAAGTGTGGTTAGTGTTAGGAAAGGTTAGGGTTTGTAGTTGTTAAGTCTAGTTGATTCTAGGGGTCTAGAGCCTAGAAGTCAACTCAAAACTCAAAGGGTTGACCAAAGTCCCAAAGTGGGAATATTTTTAAGGTTTTATTGTTTTCTAGTCATTTGAGGTCAATTGGTAAGGTTTTTAGCCAATTAGGACACTCAAAATGTGAAAATTGTCATTTTGACAAAAAGTTGTCAAAGTTGTCATGACAACTTTTAAAGTTGTCATGACAACATTTCCTAGTTTTTAGGAATCGAAACTTATGGTGCCAAAATCTAGACTAGATGGTCTAAACATGTGGGATAGAGGTATATAAGGTGTTTCCAACCCTAATCTGATAGTTAGTTATGATTGTGTATGGACTAGTGTTTGAGAAGAATTAATTGAATGGATTGAATTAATGAATGGATAGTTTCTGAAATGTGTTTTATAAGATCTTTGTGGTGTTAGTTTAATAGATTGTACTTTTTGGTTAATTTTTATTTAAATTCTTGTTTTCTGTGAGTTCACTGGCCAGTTTTGGTCCAGTCGTGTAAAGAAAGGGTTTCTTTGGTGTTCCTGTGGTTCAAACTCCATGACCACTTAGAATCCATTAGAGCCTTGTATATAATTTGTACATATGGCTTGTGGAGTGTGTGTGTGTGTGTGTGTGCAGGGGAAGCTTGAAAACAATCAGATCTTAGGCGAGCACTAGCTATTCTGGCTAGGGTTACTGAGCAGTGCAACAACAATAGAGGTTGCAAGATGATTGGTATGTGCCAATAAATGATAAGAGAGTGTAGGGGAATGAGTGAAAACCTTTTTATGGAAGGAGGAGTTCTAAAGAGCTCACTAGATTAGTGGAAGAAGTTCAAGAAACTAGACCAGTCTTCATGCCCTAGAAACCCTTGTTTATATGGGTTTGGTAAAAGTCCATTGTACAAACATAATTGAGACCAAAGACCTAGAAAATCCTAAAGGGGAAGAAAAACCCACAATTAATATTCAATTTTTTTCTAGGGTTTTTAAGGTGTCTTGGAAGGAAATCACATTTTCAATGATTAGGAGGGCTAATTGGCCTAAAAGGGCTACAAGGCCTAATAAACTTGATTCTTGGAACTCGATTGGAAATTGGGTGCAAGATTCACAAAATTGAATCCATAGAAGTTGGATTAGACCTAAGGGGAGTTGGGAAACCAATCCTTAAGGAGTTTTCACCATTGGAGTGATAGAATACTTGAGGAGCCATGGATGGAAGAAAGCTATGGAGATGAGAATAGAGGAGAGTTTGAAGTTCGTGGGAAGTTCCTAGGGAGTTAGGGGATTAGGGAAGAATCCTCTAGTTAGGGTAGAGAAAAGAGACCCTAAAGAAGACCATTTAAGGTCTTGGAGAGAGCTTGAAGGCTCTAGGAGAGGAGCTCCCCATCATAGAGCCAAGTACGTGGTGACCTAAGAGTAGTAGGGAGAGAGGAAAGAAAGGAAGACTGACAAACCGAACGCCAAAAAGAAGAAAAAGATAGCGCGTGAAGAAGGAAAAAACAAAAAGAAAATGAAGAGAAAGGGTGGAGAAAATGACAACCTTCTAGGGCTCATGAAGAGAAGGGGTAGGTCTTCTGCAATAGATCGCAAGAAATCCATGCGAAGAAATGGAGTAGCGAGGAGGCAAACACACTCGGACACAAGGAAGTAAAGTGAGAAAAAAGATGCGCGACATCACTTTTATAACCCATGGGTGAGGTGACATCATCTCTTTTAGACTTTTAGAGTTTGAAACCTTGAAAGAAACAACCCTCACCCTTTTTGGTGTTTTGGAGGCTGAAACATTGAAAGGTGCTAGCCCTAGCTTCCGCACTTTCATGTTTTCAGGTTTTCAGAGGTCGGGTGCCTCTTCAATCTAAAAGTGCAAAAGTCTGAAAATAATTAACACTTTCTCAACAGGACCCCCTGGAAATAGTTCAAGGAACTAAAAAAAGGGGGGGTCCTCATGGCCAAAGGGCCAAAATGAGGTGTGTGTTGTGGACCCACAATAAATAGTCCCAACAAAAAGGAGGAATGACCAAGGCATTTCTTTATTAGCAAAACCCTTCTGGAAATTAACGTTGCAGAAAAATGAAAACCAAGAGCTGCTCGTGTCGACCATCTTTCACTAACTTCCAAGATTGAATTCTTGCACTTGGCTTTCAGTGTGTGTGTGTGTGTGTATTCATTTCTCAACCTTTGAATGCGGTGACCAGAGCATTTTTCATTTGTTCTCAACCTTCTCCATGTAGACTAAGGATTCTCAGAAAGAGCTTTGTTGGAAGTTAGGCATCCATAGCCCCAACAAATTTTTCCCCGAATCCCAATCTATCCTTTCTCTACTGTCACTCATGCATCCATAGCCCCGGTAGAGGTAGCTAAAGTCACCCTCATATTTTTTTTTTGCTAGAGTTTAGAGGTATGCAGGGGGGATCTTGTTTTGAAAACAATTTCTTCTTCTTATTCTTTTTGCCTGAGTCATACTATGACTCAAACTGCGTAGCTCTTCAAAATATATTTAGGTACATATTCTTCTTTTGGGTAACCCGAGAAACAATTAGGTTGTTCTACCTAGTTTTTTTTATTGTAATCGCCTTTTGGGTAATCTTTTCTTGGCTGGTTCATTTGTTCATTTATCCTTTTCACCCCTCTTCCCTATTTCTTTCACATCCACTAGACATGGTTTCTGGGATCAGTGGGTGCCCGAGTCAATGTACTAATACTGGTCAATACTTACAAATGCTCAAGAAACCAATGCTCTCTGGTTTTTTTTCTTAGTGTACTTTGTGATCAGGATGACCGAGGTTCATAAATATCTTTCATTTTTTATGGAGGATGTCGCCACTTCTGACTTTGGGAACATTCTCTACGCCGACCATTTCTCTGGAGAATTTGACCAAGAAATACCTCTTCTCTAATTTTTAAGGACTAGTTGGGATGGGGTCAAGATGCACTGACCCAAGACAAAAATAAATAGCGAGCCTCAAAAAAAAAGGAGGAAAGCAGAGACACAGATAGAAGAAAAGGGAAAGCAGGACCAAAAGAGAAAGAAAGAAAGAAAGAAAAGAAGGAAATAAACAAACAAACAAAAACTAAAATACAAGGGATGGAAGGAAATCCTGTTAGCGTTTGACAGATCTTGAATAATATAAGAATAAATAGTTATATGAAGAAAACAAAAGAAGAATAAAAATTAGCGCAGATAACACACAGATTTAATGTGGTTCACCCAAAACCTGGGCTACGTCCACCTACATATTCGTCCAACCTATCTTATTATCCATCAAAATAGTACACCAAAATTACAATGCATTATGCATCTCATCTACTTATAACATGCATTTTAGGGAAACCTCTACTATCAACACCCACTACATGATCAGTCGCCACAATATCAACAATCTCCCACTTGGAGACTGATCAAGCTCTACACCAAACAATCTCCCACTTGGATACTGAAACTAGATGACAATGTAGTACGTGCAACTCCCACTAGATAAAATACCTTGCTATGTATTAAATCCATGATCATCAGTCAAGAAACCCAATAGAAGTTGAGCAAGAAACTAGCTTCTCCTTGGGGACTGCCTTCGTGAACATGTCTACAAGATTGTCATTTGTGTGAATCTTTCAAAGTCGTAATTGGCCATCCTCCACAATAGACCTTATAAAATGGTACCTGAGTTGTATGTGCTTTTTCCTTGAATGAAAAGCATAATTCTTTGCAAGATGAATGACATTCTAGCTATCACTATACAATGGGTGACCTTCCTTCTTCTGACCCAATTCCTCCAGAAAAGATTTGTAACCAAATCATCTCCTTTCTATCTTCTGTAGCAGCTACATACTCAGCTTCAGTGGTTGAAAGTGCATTAACCTTCTGCAATCTAGAAATCCAACTGACTACAGTACCCCCT
Source organism: Thuja plicata (assembly GCA_018584345.1). Classification (NCBI taxonomy): domain Eukaryota; kingdom Viridiplantae; phylum Streptophyta; class Pinopsida; order Cupressales; family Cupressaceae; genus Thuja; species Thuja plicata. The sequence goes on from MU227803.1 coordinate 1,529,667, forward strand.
ACAGTGAAAACATACCCTATAGTACTCCTCCTTGTATCAATATCTCCTGCCAGATCAGAGTCAAAAAATCCACTCAGAGCATAACTGGATCCTATGAAACATAATTCCTTTGTAGTAGAACCTCTCAAATATCAAAGAATCCATTTGACAACATTCGAATGTTACATATCCAGATTTCTCATATAGCTGCTGACGACTCCCACTGCATGAGCAATATCTAGTCGTATGCATATCATTACATACATCAGACTGCCAACAACTGATGAATATGGAATGTTAGACATTTTATCTACCTCTTCATGTGCCTTTGGGAACATTTCCTTAGTCAATTTGAAATGGCTAGTCAAAGGTTTTCTGACTTCTTTTGCATCCTGCATATTAAATCTTTTCAACACCCTCTTTATATACTCACTTTGGGACAAATTCAAGGTTCTATTTTTCCTGTCCCATGTAATCATCATACCAAGGATTTTCTTAGTAGCACCCAAATCCTTCATAGAAAATGACCTTTCTAATTTATGTTTAAGTTCATTTAATTGTTGCATATTGGACCCAACAACAAGCATGTCATCAACATAGAGTAACAGGATAATGTAACTCCCATTATCCAATCTCTTAAAATACACACAGTGATCAGAATGACATCTATGATAACCTTGTTCAGCCATGAAACTATCAAATTTTAAATGCCATTGACAGGGTGCCTACTTTAAGCCATACAGACTCTTCCTTAACCTGCACACTAAATTCTCCTTACCCTTGACCTCATATCCCTCTGGTTGCTGCATGTAAATTTCCTCCTCAAAATATCCATGGAGAAAAGTTGTTTTGACATCTAGTTGTTCAAGATGCAAGTTATCTGCAGCCACAAGACTTAGTAAAGTCCCAATTGAAGTCATTTTTACAACATGGAAGAATATTTCATCAAAATCTATACCCTTTTTCAGTGCAAAACCTTTTACCACAAGTCTGGCCTTATACCTTTTCTTTCCTCCATCTTCCTCCTTTAGCCTATAAACCCATTTGTTAGGCAAGGATCTTTTTCCTTCAAGTAAAGGGACTAAGTCCCAAGTCTTATTTTTCAACAAGGATTCCATCTCCTCTTTCATGCACAGCTTCCACTATTGTTTAGCATCCACCTGCACTGCTTCTTCATATTATTCTGGTTCGCCAGAATCAATCAATAAAATGGAATGCAAAGAAGGAGAAAACCTTTCAGGAGGTCTACTTGACCTTGTAGAATGTCTAACACTTACAGGAGTTTGTGGGATAACCTGTTGTTTTTGAGCATCAGGTACCAGTGGCATTTCATTTTCAAGAGTCTCATCCAACACCACATATTCTTGTTGGACCTGTTCATGCTTTTTTTCCTACAACTATTATTTATACATGACCTTCTCATTGAATATAACATCTCTACTTCTAATTATTTTAAGATTTTTAAAATCCCATAACCGATAACCATAGTCATCTACTCCATATCCAATGAAGGTACATTTTTGAGATTTAGCATCAAGCTTGGTTCTATTTTCTTTATCAACATGGATAAAAGCTTCACAACCAAAAGTTTTCAGAAATGAATAATTTACCTTTTTACCAGTCCATGCTTCCTCTGGAAGACCACCATCCAAAGGGGCTGAACGTCCTTTATTTATCAAATAGACTGTAGTGTTTACAACATCTGCCCAAAAATGAAGGGGTAGACCAACATGCAATCTCATGCTCTTTGCACATTCCATGATTGTCCTATTCATTCTTTCTGACACACCATTTTCTTGTGGAGTTCCTAGAACTGTCTTTTACCTTCTAATTCCATTGATATAAAAATAATATTCAAAGGTTGTGTTGCAATACTCACCTCCATTATCAGATCTGAGACACTTCAACTTCTTTCCTGTCTCATTCTCAACCAAAGCTTTCTATTTCTTAAATGTTTCAAAAACATCAGATTTTTGTTTCAGGAAATATACCTATGTTTTCCTGGTTGATTCGATAATAATGAGACACCAAGAGATGATACCTAAGCCGGTCCCCATACATCTGAATGCACTAGCTCTAACTTCTCACTCTTCTTTTCTTTCCCAACTCTGAGAAATCTAACTCTTTTCTGTTTACCATAAACACAGTTTTCACAGAACTCTAAATTGATATTTTTCAACCCTGGCAACATATTTTTAGAGTGAAATATTTTCATCCCTTTCTCACTCATGTGCCCAAGACTATGGTGCCATATTTTTTAATCTATTCTTGTAACATCTATAGTAGCTTTCCCTACATTAACATTATCAGTAGCAGCTAAGGTAGAATAAGTGTTACCAGTACACAAATATAATGTGCCTATCTTCACACCTTTAGCTACTACTAATGAACCCTTATTGACCTTCCAGACATTGTCTATAAACATGACTATGCAACCTTCACTACCTAGTTGTCCTGCAGAAATTAAATTTCTTCTTAAATTAGGGACATGCCTTACCTCCTACAGTATCCAGTCATTTCCATTTGGCAACTTGATTTTTATTTTCCCTTTCCCAACAATAGGATAGGGCTCATCATCACCCAAATATACCTATCTAAAATCAACTTGAACATAATCTTGAAAATATTTTCTATGGGGTGTAGCATGGAATGAAGCCCCAGAATCAATTACCCAGGAATCATTAACATTATCCAAACATAAGATTAAAACATCTTGTAAAGTATTACTTGCAACATTAGCTTCCTTACTGTCAACTTCATTTTTGTCTCCTTGTTTTTTTTATGAGACCAACAATCTTTCTTCAGGTGACTAGGCTTTCCACAGTACCAGCAATATTTCTTACCTTTAGATTGAGAACGTCCTTTCTTTAACTTCCCTCATGACTTGCCATGCGAAGGGCCTTTTCCTCTTTCACTTGTTCTTCCTCTGTTCTCCATGTTTAACGCGGAACCTGATGAAGTTCAATTTTCACCAGTGCTTTTCCATCACATTTCCTCACTTAGGATAACACCAAAAACTTCATCATATTTCAAATTATTTGAACTAGAGACAGAATTGCTTACATCCATAACCAAGCTATTCCAGCTTTCTAGCAAAGAACATAAAATTAAGAGAGCCCTAACCTCTTCATCGAATGAAATTTGTATGGATGACAATTGAATCGTGACTATATTAAATTCATTTAAATGATTCACTACAGATCCTCCCTTACCCAATTTCATATTAAACAAACGCTTCATAAGAAATACCTTATTCAAAGCTGAGGGTTTCTCGTATAACTTAGCCAATGTCTTCATCATCTCTGTGGTCATTTTTGCCTTTGATATGTTGAATGTTACAGATGGTGTAAGGCACAATTGAATATATCCCAATGCCTTCCTATCCAAGACCTCCCAGTCCTCTGTTGACATAGTTCCCATTTTCTTGGCTTTTCTTTCTAATGGCTTGTACAAGTTCTTTTGATACAGATAATCTTCCATCTGCATTTTCCATAATTGAAAATTCTGGCCATTGAATTTTTCAATCTTGAATTTGGAATCCTCCATTGCTCCCACTCAAATTTCAAAGTCTTGTCAATCTATAGAAACAAACCTCGCTTTGATACCAATTGTTAGGGTTTGACAGATCTGGAACAATATAAGAATAAAAAGTTATATGTAGAAAACAAAAGAAGAATAAAACTTAACACAGATAACACACAAATTTAATGTGGCTCACCCAAAACCTGGGCTACATCCACCTACACAGCCATCCAACCTTTCTTATTATCCATGAAAAATAGTACACCAACCTTACAATGCATTATGCATCTCAGCTGCTTATAACATGTGTTTCAGGGCAAACCCTAATATCAACACCCACTACATGATCAGTCACTACAATATCAACAAATCCCACTTAAGATCCAAAATAATGTTTGAGGAATTGCCTATTGATTGGCAATGGGTTCAATTCCCCGTCTAAGGCACTAATCAGGAAGGTTTTCTCTCTTGAGATATTTGATATATGGTAGGGACCTATCCACAATTTTTGAAACTTCGTGTGGCTACTCAACTTTTATTTTTCCTTTTCCCACATCAGGACAAGTTCAGAGATCCTGAAAACTTTGATAGTGGCTCTCTTGTCAAACCACCTCTTGATAATGGCTTGGTGCTTTAATACGTGTTCCAAAGCTACAGTTCTTTTCTCCTCCAGGTTGAGGAGATTCATGAGTCGAACATGTACTTGATCTTCACATCCAACATACTGGTCTATAAACTTCAAGATTGGCATTTCAAGTTCATAGGGAACACCGGTTGTAGGCCATAGAGTAGTTGGTATGGAGATGTCCCGAACGCATTTTTAATCCTCACCCAATCGGTCCACAAAGCATATTTTGGCTGCGTATGCCAATCTCTAGGGTTTTCATCTAGGAGGGATTTGATCACTGTCATTAGGTTTTTGTTTGTAGATTCTGCCATGCCATTTCCTTGTGGATAGTAATTAGAAGAGAACTTTAGAATTACCTAATTTTCAAAGGCCCATTGCATGATCATATAGGAGGAAATGGATGGGGCATTATCACATACTAGATAGAATGGTATCCCAAAACTGGTTATGATGTGCTCTTCTAAGAACTTGGTTACCACTTCAGTGGTGCAATTTTTCAATGCTTAGGCTTCCATCCAGCATGTGCAGTAATCAGTGGATATTAGAATGAACTTATGACCTACAGATGAAGGGGGTTAATCATTCCAATGAAATCCAAGCCCCACTAGGAGAATGGACATACCTCGTATACTGGTTGTAAGGGCATCACCAGATTCTTCTCCTGAGTTTCACTTGTCTAGAAAGTGTGGCATGATCTTACATGCTCATTGGTGTCTCTAAACAACGCCAGCCAATAATATCTTGCTCTCAAAATTTGGTGGGAATTAGCTTCAGTTGACCCATGGCATGTCCCGTATTTGTCATGGAAATCATCAAGGAATTTTTTTGCTTTGAGCCTGTCTAAACACCTCAGGTATAGACTCGTAATTATGTTTGTATAGATGACCATTCTTCAACATGTAGGAGCTACTCTTGATTTTTAGGGCCCTTCTTTGTGAGATATTCACCCCTTTTGGGTAGGGTTTCTTTAGTAAGTGGTAGACTATATCCTGGTACCATATGTATGTAATCACACCCTAATTTATGTAAGTTTGGCATGTTAGACCTTCTTCTACCTCAGAGATCAGATTTTACAAGCCTTGACCCTTCACCAGTTTCATTGGTTGGATCTTGAGGTCAAATTCTTGTAGAATTGCCATCCACTTTCCCCTTCGCTCTCCTAGCTCATTTTGCATCAACAAATATTTTACAGCGATGTCGGGGACTATCCCGAAAACATTTCTCCTTAGGATATAATGCCAGAAATTCTTTAGTGCTTTGACCAAAGAGAAGGAATGTGTGTCTAGATAAGGGTACCTGACTTCGGCATTCTTAAGGGGGAAACTAATGAAGGCTATCGGCCTCTCATTTTCACCATCCTTTTTCTGTGTGAGGATTTTTGTGCATGAGTGTTCAAATGCAAAGGAATACACCTTGAAGGGGATAGTTTAATTTGGGATGAAGAGGATGGGGAATGTAGTGATTGCATTCTTTATCTCCTCAAATGACTTCCTCAGTAGGACAGTCCACTCAATTTTAGCATCTTTCTTCAGCATGTCATTGAGTGGTTTTACTATCTCCCTAAAACTTCTAATGAACTTCCTTATGAATTTAATCTTCCTAAAGAATGATTTCAACTCTTCATGGCTATGAGGTGGTATTAGATTGAGAATGGCTTGTACCCATTTAGGGTCTATTACTATCCCTGCTTGTGAGATTATGTGCCCCATCAGCTTTACTTCTGTGACCCCAAACATGAATTTATTGGGATTGGGAGAACTCTCGTACTTCCTACAATTTGAAGGAATCTCCTTAAGTCATTTATGTGATCGGTTCATTGTTTGGAAAAAAATTTTGAGGTCATCCATATAGATGATGATGCACTTTCCAACTAGCCCCTTAAAAGCTATGTACATTGCTCTCTGGAAAGTGGCCCCAACGTTAATTAAATCAAAGGGAATCTGTCGATAAGCGAATGTCCTCCATTTGGTGGTGAATGTCATTTTCAGCCTATACTCTTCTTGTACCATTAATTGATTGTCACCAGAGTAACCATCTAGTATGGACATCATTTGGGACCCATTTACTACTTGCAACACTTTTTCAAGGGATGGGAGTGGGTAGTTGTCCTTCTAGGAAGCCTTGTTTAGGTTTTGGAAATATACACATAATTTTATCTCACTAGTCTTCTTCCTCACTCGTACCAAGTTTGTGACCCATGTGGAGTGTCAAATTAGGAAGATGATCTTTGCATCTAGCAACTTCTAGACTTCCTTTTGTATTAGGGGCTCCATGGTGGGGTTCATGGGTCTTTGGCATTGTTGGAAAGGTTTGGAGTCTGGTTTCAACAGGATGTTGTGTACTCGGGCCAAGGTGTCATATGTCTTTAATTATTCATAGATCCAACTTATGACATCTCGATACTTAGGGAGGAGTTGGACCATCATCTCCTTCTCTTCTTTGGTACCTAATTTCCTAATGTGGACCTCTCTCAGCTCATCTTTTGTGTCGAGGTTGAATGTTTAATATTCTTTACCATTGGGTGGTACATCCGACCATCTTCTTGTAGCATTCCCATGGTTGTCAAAAATTCTTTCTAGCTCTACCATCCCTTTACGTATGGAATTGGTCCTCAATTTTATGATGCCCTGATCATTGAGCACTTCTAGGTTTACTTCTTCCTTGACTTCTCCCCTTCCCTTTGTCTATAATTTTCTTTTAAAACACACCTGTACACATGATGAACTCAAGGATGTGTTGGTCATCCTGAAAGACTTGGAAGTTGGTAATATTGTCCCAGATAGTTGGAGCTGCAATGAGTTCCACCAAGAAATTTTTTAGTTTTGACCTTTCACTTGGATGTAATGAGCTAGCAGACACAGCTAGTGCATCCACAACAACATTCTTTCTTCTCAGGATGGACTTGATATTGAATGCTTCAAATTCTTTGATCAAGTCCCATGCCCTATTTCGGTAAGTCGGGAGTCTCTTATCATTGCAAGAATATTAACTATGGATTTTTTTGATGATCAGTTGTGAGTCACTTTCCACTGTCATGGCATTTATTCCATTTTCATGAGATAAGAGGAGTCCATGAACTAACACCTCAAACTCTGCAACATTGTTGGTGCACAAAAACTATAACTAATAAGAAGCATAGAAAGACTTACCTCTTGGATTTATCAGTTCAATCCCTATGCCAACTCCTTGTTTACATTTGGACTCATCAAAAAGAAGTTTCCATATTTGGTATTGTTTTGCAGGGTTTGAATTGGATTGGAAATTTTTGAAAAACTTTTTCATTTTGGGCCTTCTCTCCTTTCCTCCCTCACTATCTGACGAGGCCAATTCTTCTTTCCCTATCCCTTGAGTCCCTTCGAGATCCAGAGATTTGGCACTTTCACTTTATTGGTTTGCCTATGGCCTCCTATAGGGTGGGCATGCACCATCATCTGAAGTAATCTAATCACTAAACATACTAAGAGTAGGGCTCTTTCTATTTCAATCTAATCCACCATCTTGACTTTTGGTCAGGATGTCTTTACTAGTGGGGTTGTCTGCCCTGGGAGTGATTTCACATACGTTTTCCCTTTCGGGTTTCTTTTCTTCTATTCCTGGGCCTTCTAAAAATTTGATTGGTAAGGCAATTTGGGTTAGCACTCATGATAATGCATCTTGACAACTTAGACATGTGAATTTTGAGTGGCTCACTTTGTGTAATCGATAGTATCCTGGTAATAGGAGGATGTTGGGATCTACATCTCGTCCTAGGTGCTGTAGGCTTGTCGTCATGTTACTGATTAAACTTTTGAAGATGTCATTGTTGGGGGATGAACTCTTGCAGACCTTATATAGGACTGTGATCTCATTCTTCAGTCTCTTTTACTTGAAACATGAGGCTGTCATCCATCTAGTAGGTTCCTAAGTCAGTTTGTATGAACAAGACCTCATTTGGTGTGTTATAATTGGTAATCATCCTTTTTAATTTAGGCTCAGCATCAATCTTGATTTGGTTGTTCAATCCCTTCCACAAAAGCCGTAGTTGGGTGAAGTTAGTGGAAAACCATCCTCTAAAAAAATTTGGTCCATTCTTTACTCAGCAACATCTCGTAGGTCTTGGGAATATCCACTATGTGCACGTCAATTTATTCTTGTATTCTTGGGTTCACAACCAATTGGATGTGCACATCTTTAAGTATACCAATCACTTTGACCTCTATCTTGTCTAGTTGGATTACCACCCAGTTGTTTTTTTGGGGGACCATCCCTAGCTTCTAGAAAATAGACAATGGCATGATGTTACATGAAGCTCCTGAATCAATCAAGCAGTTGTGTAAGTTTTTACCGAACATTCGCAAACTAAGTAGGAATGGCGGCACTTCTATCTTGTCTTTAAACATTACAGGGAAACCTTCTGAAGTGTTGATATTAGATGTGGGGGTATTTTCATTTCTGGCTATTGTGCCTTTTTTGAAGTAGTCCAGGGGTTTTATGAGTGCTTGTCTCTGGGAAGGGAAGCCTTGAAGCATATCAAACATAGAAATGTTTGCCTTTGTTTTCTTTAGTTCCTTGACCACACTATATTTGTCAGCTGACCAAGATGGATTTTTGTAACTTGAAAATCTTTTTGGTCGAGATGATGTACGAGTATTCAGAACCTTAGGAGGTGTGGAGTTATTTCTAGCTCAGGGATCTAGTGGAGTTAGTTGTTTTCCCAGAGGTATACCATTGGTTAGATGTTCCTTTTGGCTCCTTAAGTTGTACAAACTTTGATGATCATTTTGAAAGGCGTGAACTTTAGAATATTCAAGTTCTTTCTCTCTCTAGAATGGGAATACATATTATTCTTCCTCATTGTATATGTCATAACTTTCCCTTCTTCTAGGTTCATAGGAATTGAACACCATTGCATTGAACTGAATAGGGGGCTCCTACGAACTTCGTGGGTGTTGGTAGTCTGTATTGCTTGCACACCGGTCATTCTATTAGTGTTGGGTTGGAGTCCCATAAAAATTCACATTAGCGACATCATAAGCATTGGCATTATCAGTAGGAATGATTTCATTTTTGGGTCGGGTGTTCCAAGGTCTATTAGGTCTCTACTGCCCAAACTATTTATCCTACGAACTACTGTTGTTATTATAGGTATTGAAGCTCCGATTTTGATTATGAGGATAGACATTCATAGTCATAGGTGTCCTTTGATACCCACTTTGGTTTTGGGATGGGTTCAACTTCATCCACGTGAGCTTGTTGGTCAATTGAGATAGATTTTTCTTTACAACATCTAATTCAAATGCCAGGTGATTGTCAGGCTCCAGGGAAGGCATAATTTTTCATTCAAAGAAAGTCATTTTGTGATCTTCATAGCCTGAATAGGTGATGGATGGTGGAGGGGTAGAAAGTGGTTGTGTTCAGATTGGGTTCAATAAGGGTGTATGGGTGGTTAAAGCCTAGTTTATCATCGAGAACTGATGTGGAGAAGCAAGTTTTCCCAAAGTGGGTAAGCTTCCAAAGTTCCTTCCTCCTTGGAGATCCATTTGTTGAGTAAAAGTTACATATGGCTTCATTGTACACCTTCTCCTTAGTTTCTCTATCTATGGGAGGGAGTCTTCTTAAAAAAATGGAAGTGATTGGATCTAGAGATTTCAAATAAACTTGTATGATAGTTTCTTTGGGTATGATGTAAGGTGCTTCCAATTTATGATGCATCTTGTGGAAGCGATGGTTGAACATAGTCATTGGCTCAGTAAAATCCTTCCTAGTTGTTATTGTATAGTTAGAAAATGGAAGCACTTCCATTGTAGATGTGTTTAGCCTTTCGAGTAAGTGGTTTGGGGTCATGAAAAGCACCTTGAATGGTTTCTTTATCTTGACATGGCTTCTCCCCTTTTTTGTCCCTCTTTCCACTTTTGATTAGCTCGATTTCTGCATTCTGAACTATAGACTAGTGATTCTGGGCTTCAGGGTTAGGGTCGACCTTTCAAGTCTATGTTGACCTCAACCCTAACCTAGGTCAGGGTCAAACTTGACCCTAACCTAGGTCAAGGTTGACCTTGACCTTGACCCAGGGTTCAGATCCTGGGGTCTTACAATTTTTGGAGGTCGGCCTTTGCAAAAAGTTTTTCCCGCTTCTGGGTCAGTTGTTTCGGGTTCCGAAGTGTTGATTCCTAAATTATATTTAATATAGGTCCTCTCCTAGGGGTAAAGTCTTTAATGGGAATTTAATCCTCCTATGTAGGCCTCCTTAGAAGATTGTGCCCTAATTTCATATAAAAGGGAAGCTTTCTCTCTCATTTTCTCTAAGTCTAAAGTCTAAGTAGCATCAAGCATTCCTAATTGAGATCAAGAATTATCAAGTGTGATTTAAGAAAGAAATCAAGCAATATTTCAAGAAATCATTCATCCATTCAAGTATCCATTTTCATGAAGGAGATCCATTGGAGGCCATTGAAGGATTGAAGCTACATAGTGCCCTTTTGGTGATCTCTCCATCCACCTTCTTCCAAGCCTATTCCAAATTCAAGAACCCATTGAAGACTTGGTGTTGGAGATCTACAAGCAAGAGATTGAAGACATCCTACCTTTCTACATTCCACATTTTGAAGCATTCTTGTGGATTCAAGGATTCAAATGCACCACAAGGACTTTTTCAAGCAAGGTGAATTTATGCATTTACTTTGTCCATTTCTGCAATTTCAATTACATATATTTGAGGTTAATTCCAAAACTGGGGTTTGACCACGGCAAACCCCTCCCCCACAACAAACAATCTCCTTTTTCTTGTAGGTACAGGTTCAGAACAGTTGATTTGAGACCAGATCTAGATACCCTTTTCGGCTTTCTTTCGGACAGCACGAACAGATTGTCTGTCGGACCTATGTAGGTCAGGGTCGACATTATTGGGTCAGGGTTGACATTTGTGGGTCAAGGTTGACCTTTTTCATAAGATGACATTAGAGCATAAAAATATTTCTGGGTTTTGTTCATCTCTACATTCTGGTTCAGGATCAACTATCAGTTTTTCCAGAAATAGTCTACAGACCTCAGAAAACAACATTCTTTGATCTGCAATATTTCAAGGTTAGTGCATTTCTTCTATCTCTTCAATTACTGTCATACATCATTTCTATACATATAATTAACAAAATTTAAGGTATCTCCTTTGTTATTCTCCTTTCCAAATAGTTGATTCATTTGTGCATTTGCCCTTCCTTGGGGTGGATCAATTTGGATCTTCCATTTGTGCATTTGGGAAAAAAAGAGGAACATCTTATTTTCTCGCTAATCACAATATACAATCAATACATTTCAATTAAGGTTAATACAATCCAGGCAACTAAAAGGACAATTTGCACATTTCCTATTTCAAACACTACATTTCAAGATAATCTATAATCTATCAAAACCCTTCTTCCTTAACACATTATACATTATTAATAAACATATCTCTATTTCAATCCTCCCTTTTACATTTTGGTGACATTTCCAATATCATATGTTACAGTTATGAACTGGTGATGCATTGTGGTAGGATCCACATACAACTTAAATTGGTTTAGGAATTTTGTTTCAAACTCTACCCATACAAAGATAGAACCATGTGGCAAGTTTAGGTACTAGTTGTATGCGAACCTACCCAGGGCATATGGGAACAAACAAAAAATTACATCTTGGTGTGCAAACTCCTTGCGATTGCAAATTTATTTGAAGGCACAGATGTGTTCTTTTGTTGTCCTTGATAATCCGTATACAAAATATGTGCAAAAACATCTCAAAGTTTTTGGGCAATTCGTAGAGTTGACCTACCAGATTCAATGGAGAAATTTGTGTGTTAGCGAAGAAATCCATGGGGTGAAGTTTTTGCAAATTCTGATTTTGCAAGTTCTGATTTTGAGAGATTTTCGTCATGGTGAATGGGACAAAAATTGTGGGATTTTTGTTCAAAGGGTTCTGAGGGTTTGGTAGGATGATGAGTGGATTTGGATCTCCCTTTATCACTACGAGCTCTGTGATGGTGGGTAAGTTCAAGGAACTCACCCCTCTTTGGAGATGATATAAGTACTCACTCAAACTATTCTGGTGAGAAGGATCCGATGTTATCCATATTTTCAGTCTTTAGGCCCTCTTTCTAGTGCCACTTTTGTTGAGCATTGTTTTTACACAAGTCAATTGCTAAGGTTTTGAGACTTAATTTCCTCTCTTGAAAGAATAATGAATTTATTCCCAAGGTTCTCCGTGATCATGGTACAACTTGCTTGGTAAACTCAGTTGAAAATAAATATGAATGTTCACAAGGAGGCATTTTCTGGTACTTTCAAGATGTTAAACTGAAAAATGAATTTAGTACTTGTTTTTGTATTCTCCAATTTATCAATGTGTGTAGCTTACTAATGATGCAAATATAATTTAAAACCTATGATGATTGTCTATTTATCCAAATTGTTAAAGAAGATAAAAAGATTCGGGTAATGAGAGTTTAAGCAAATTTGCTGAAAAATAAAATCCTAATGGACAATAAACCATTGTTGAACCTCCCTTACGAATTGAATGATAGAAAGATGGAAACCCTCTGAATATGAATCAGACCATGTCATGATTCTATACCCAATAGATGCAATTGTTTGGAGAGAAATGTATCAAAATGCAATATTTTCAAAATCTATCAAAATTGTGAAGCCACAAGTATGCGCACACACACAAGATGGATTTATCATTGAACCAACAGAATTATGTTTCCCAATCATTCATCACAGCAAGATCGATGAACAACAACAAACTCCAATTTAATCAATTGCAGATCCAAAACACAATAAACCCAATTGGATATTTGAAAGAAATGAAGGACAAAACAAACATTCATAAAATTCCCATACAAAGAAGAAAATATCACACCGTGAATGAAGCACCAATTCTATATCTTTATTGTATAAAATATCTGACCATAATACATTTTTTTGATTGCAATATATAGTGCTTTGATCCACAAACTCTGAACCCCGAAACTACGGCTTCAGTAACTCTAAAAGCGATGAAAACAAAGCTAAATCTAAATCTTGTTAAAGAAAACTACTACTAAACTGATGCTAAATAGTTTTCATGGATCCTTGATCCGTTTACATTTATTTTTCCCATGAATTTAGGGTCAAACTTGCTCAGAAAGAAGAGAAAAATGAACTGGAGCTCCACCATTTCTAACTGAAGTCTTCCTTTTGATCTTTGAGTTATCCCTTGGAATCTTCATCTGGGTTTTGCAATGCGGTGAAGACTAATAGAAGACCTTTATTCATGCAAAAATGAACCCCAATTGTTGATTAATCTGATCTGAAACTCTACTTTCATGCAAAATAAATCTCACGCTAGAATGGCCCAGAATTCAGACCCTGATATTTGCTCTAAAATTTGACAGGGGAAAAATTCACAAAGTATGGAAAAATCAAATTTTGGGTCCTCCAAAATTTTAGACTTTTGGAGGCTGAAAGGCCGAAAAACTAACCTTTGCAAAGTGGCTAAGTATGGAAAATTTTCTATCCCAAAATTTGGCTAAGTCCTCGGTGGGCAGTTACTACGGGAGTATTTCTAGATGAGATTCTCATAACCTTTGTACTATTTCTTGCACCTCCTCATAGTCTACCTCTTTCTCTTCCACTTTATTGAGGCATTGTTCTTTCTTCTCCCTGAAGGTGGTCAACAATGAAATGAAGAACTTTATTTGTTCCTCATGTTCTGCATATCTTCTTTCAAGTAAAAGAGTTGATGAAGATATTCTTTCATGTTGACCCCTACTAGGATGCCCTTGAAATTTTGTATGATCTCTTTGGCCGCACATAGAATATTATGTTCTTCATCCTTGTACAATTCCAAGTCAATACCTGTGAAAACATTTTCTATCTGTTCTACCCACATCATGACTCCCTCATGCCTATGGCATATGTTGTTTAAGCACTTCTCGTAGACCTTAACCATTTTGACTATACTCTTGATCCATGTGTCAAAATTGTCTAACTCTGCACCTTCATATGTACCTTTACCAAAATTTGGAAGTATTTCTTTCTGACTATCTTTAGGTCTCATAGCGCGAATTTCCATCTTGTCATTTTGAATTCTAATCCCATGTCACTTTCCTTCATATCCACCAATCTGGTGGCTTCTACAAAGATAGCTCTGAATGGCCTAAAAATTTCCTTAATAATCCCTTCTCCAAATTGTTCAAAATCATTCTTCCAGTCGGTGCATGCTTGTATGAAATAATGAGTCATGCATTCTGGCAATTCCAGAGAAACTTTCTTCTCAAGGATGACCTGTAATGAGGCTTCTGGGAAATTTTGGTCAATGGGACCCACCATATTGTGAATGAATTTCTTTACAGTCTCATTTTTCTCAATTAATGACTTGATCTTCTCTTCATCCTTGCACATGAAACCCAAAGCATGTTTGAGTGCCAGAGCTACAAGATTTTTACTTCCTTCCCTTGTAGGCTCGCCCAAATCAACCTCTTCAAAACTGTAGTCTTCTGGGGTTACCTGTGCCTCGGTGACACCGATGGTGGGAACTCCTACCTATGCTTTACAGTGACCCTTTATGTCCTAAGTGACATAGGATATAGTCCTTGCTGGCATACTAGATTTAGCTTGATGTAAGGCTTGGCCTAGGAAGGACATGTTTGCCTCTTCTTCTTCTTCTTCTTCTTCTTCTTCTACTTCTATGTATACCCTCTTCTTGGGATGAATTTATTTAGTAAACCAAGTTGGTTTAATAAAGGTGGTGATGGGATCATAAGGGGAAATATGCAATACTGGGGAAAGGCCGTGTTCATCTTTAGTTACCCTCTCTTCTTTTATTTCTACTTCTTCGTCTCCTTTTTCTTCTTCATCTCCTTTCTCTTCTTCTTTGTCTTCTTCTTCTTCCTCCTCCTCATCTTCTTCCTTCCCCTCATCATTATGTTTTCCCTCTTCTTTTTTGACATATTTCTCCTTGTCCTATTCTCTATCTGCATCCTCTAAGGAGCTGGCTAATATTTCGGCCCTAAAACCCATTATTGACTCTAGTATTGTCTCAAAATGAGGCATTGTTACCGTATTTAGTGGCACTTGGGGATTCAGGTTGGAGAAAGATAGTGGAATTGAAGGTGGTGGAGTGGGATCTTTTAAAGAAGGTGGAGTGGGAGAAAGAGTTGGAAGAGAAGGTAGAGAAGTGGGAGTAGGAGTTGGAAGAGAAGGCGGAGGAGTGGGAGTAGGATTTGGAAGAGAAGGTGGTGGAGTAGGAGCTACATCCATTTCTGTTTGATTATCTTATCCTACATCCTTCTGTGACTTCTCTAGATTAGTGTGTGAGACCTAGGTAATAGAGGATCTGGATACACCTTGGGTTCCCATCTCCTTGTTTGCGCCCATGTCCATTCCTATGAGTGGTACATTCATTTTGGGATTTGTAAACTGGGTTGGAGGTGGACTGAGGATAACCTGAGGGTTTACCGACACCTATCCTCTTGTGCTGACTTCTATTGTTGGCTGAAATGAATCTTGGCCTTGGTCTCAGAAATCTTCAAGGTCCTCAAAGTGGGACATGAGAATCTCATCTGAACCAAGGACATCTAGAGGATTTTCTTATTCTTCCTGTGTCTTTGTTCCTTCACTGGTAGGTGTACCTTCATTGGGACCATTTTCCCTTAACACAACTATGTTGGACCTTGTCCTTCTAGCCAGAGGTATATCATCCTCCTCATTTTCTTCCTCTTTTGGTTGCTCCTTCAAGGTTTCTAATTGTCGAGAGGTGGATGCTCACTTCCTCTTATATACTTTTCTTCTCCCTCCCATGGTAGTGTTTATAATGGGAGACTGACTGGAGGTAGTGATAAGTTCCCCTTGTATTACCTTTGATTTCTCAATGGGTGGTGTTATACTCCCAGTCATCTTAGTCCTTGGTGGCTTATGCTTGGGATCGGAACCATACACAACTAGACGCTCATGACCATATACTGTTCTCGACTTCTGCGGTGGGGCCTTCTTGAACAGAGGCACTGTGGTATTTTCTCTGCATTTTTTGTCTCCTTTTATTGGCGGGTTCATTCATTGGGAACAATTTCTTGATCCACAACTTTGTTTCCTTGATTATGTGCCTCACCTTGAAATCAATGCTATCATTTTCATCTTTATCTACTGCGGCATTTAGAATCAGCCTGGTGTATATCTTGTCTTTATTGTACAAAGGATCCTAACACATATTTTGTATTTTTTTCCCAAATTTTGGGAGGAATGATGATCTCTAGGGCCACCTCTGCCAATGTTAAAGTCATCCTACAATAGTCCCTTATCCATACCTCATAACCATCCATGCAATTGATCCAGTGATCTTCTATATGTGTCTCATGAATGTAGTGTTTACCCATAATGTGGTTGTAGGTGCCTATGGGGTCAAATCTGGTCCTAATATGTGCAAACAATTGCAGTGGGAACTCATCCCATTCAAATGCTAGAGATGTGCATATCTTCATATCATGCAGGGTATATGGGCCTATTGATATGGGAAAATCCCAATGGTGCTTCTTCTTGTGGTTTATGTGCTCATATGCATCTGCAAGCTATTTGGCCATTTCTATGATGATTACCCAATAAAAAGGGTATCTGGGTAGCTTCTTGGGGCTAAGAGTGGATCCTGCTACTTTGATGTAAGTGAATGTCATGAACTATAAGTATAAAGCCATTATCACCCTAACCTTGGTGGTAGCCTCTTTTCATATTCTTTTAGCATAATCACCCTTTATTGACCGGATGATTGCGAAGATGAAAGCATCATTCACTATCCTGTAGTCTGTACTATTTTCATCCATCTTTGCTTTCCTTTTTCAATTGTGGGTAGACTGTGAAAGGCCATGCATTTGGTTGGCCGAAGGCCCTCTGTTTCACGAAGTCATGGGTATTCTACCCTTGCGGCTAGCAAGTATACAATATATGAGGTTATATAAAATTTTGGGTTATACTTTACTGAGATCATCTTCTCATCTAAGTTGTCACTTAGAATGGTTTCCCAGTCAAACCTGACCTTTCACCCTTTGATTTTCTTGATCAGCAGGATCATCCAATTTTCAAGCTGGATGGACTGAGGTAGTCCATACAGTCATCTCAATATTATAACGGCTTCTTGGATGTCATCTTTGAGGTATCCTCTCCTGAATTCTATCCTCTCAAGTTTGTTCTTGTGCAGGGATTGAATCAAATATTCTTGATTGACAATGTCATACGTATCTATAGTGTGTTCTATAAACCATTTCAAGTCATTTTTAATGGAGAAGTCGTAGAATTGATCGAACCCCTTTTGGAGATGGAAGACATCTTCAATATTATATGGTCTGAGATCCAAGACCATGTCTCCCTCTCTGTTTTTAACCACCCTCTCCTTAGGTACATAATGGTGTGCTAAGGTCATGATCAATTTTGAGTACAAAACTGATATTGGGTGTGCAACTGCGTTCACCAAACCAGATAGGACCAAGGCAATGCAATCATACAACCTTCCAGCAGGTTTGGAACACTTGACCAAGAACTCATTCTAATCTACATTTCCTATGTTTGTGTTGATGATATCCTGGTGGTGGTTTTTGATCTTGGATGAAGTGTGGTACCTCTTAAAAAGGTACTTCATTGGTGATCCGACGCTCTTTTCCAGAATTCCTATAGAAATACATGCAAACATCAACATTTATTTTTAAAAAACTACTAAAGAATAATGAAAATCAAAACTACAACTCCAACGACCAATAACAAGGGCTCAAAATCTGTCAAAAATGGAACTTGGTAGATTCTTTGACCATTTAGACTTGCTGACGCAAAAACCAAGGTCGAGTGTGAAAGGCTAAAAACTACCAAAAAGCTCATATGTGTGTGCTATAATTGTGTCACACTTCTATGAATCCTTACATTCAAGGACACTCAAGAATGAGGTCTCAAAAATTGATCCATAGCTCCCTAGGCATGGAGTGCAAGGGTTTTTAGAATGCTCTCAGCT
>MU227803.1:1578293-1597784 GCA_018584345.1 Thuja plicata
TTAGCCATGATCTCCTTACACACTATTCAAGATGCCGACACATCAACATTATTTGCAAGAAATACATTTTACAAAACAAATAATAAGAATAGGAATTATCCAAGGTTGAGACACCTTATTCCTAACAGCTTGTTGATTTGAAATAAAAGTAATGTAATGCTTATAAAACCATAACATCAAAACATTAAACAATTGAACTCATAACACCATGATTTTGGTAACACATAGATCCTTGGTTAGAGGATAAAAACTATGGTGGGGATGACACCCACAACCTTCACTAACTGTAAACTATATTCCATTGTTCCTTTCAGATATATAAATGTGAAATGTGAGAAATCCTTATTTTTCATACCATAAACCATATTTCACATTTACAATTTCACATTTCACATTTAGATATCTAAAAGGAACACTGGCAATCATCACAATTTATTTATGTCTTATAGAATTCAAGAATAATATATCCTTTAAAACAACATATTTTTTATACTATAATATATAAATTCTACAAAATATCATATTCTCTCATAAAATCATGAATTAATTACTTGATTCTTCGACATTTTATTTTCTATATCAACATTTCAATTGACATAATTTATAATATTAATTAGTTAATCGAAGCCAACTCATGCTCATTTGTACATGGAAACTTTATTTTGTTTTGCAACAATTAATGATGTATACTTGAAAATATAATTTTACTTTTATTATAAATAATGTACCTGAATTCTATAAAATGTCATAATCTGTCCTAAAATCAATAATATATTGCTTGATTCTTATATTTTTTAATTTTCTATGTTAACATTTCTTAAGTGCATGGAATTTGCAACAATAACCATGTATACTTGATTTTTTTTTAAAGTTTATTAGAAATAATGTACTTGACAACTATTAGAATTGAGATTTCCAATAATAAAAGTCACACACACACACACATATTCCTAAAATCAAGGATATATTACTTGATTCTTATACTTTTAGTTTTCTATATTAACATCTAATAAGGACATTGAAACATTATTCTATTTTTCAACAATAATCATGTATACTTGAAAATATATTTTTACTTTTATTAGAAATAATGTACTTGACAACTATTATAATTGAGATTTCCAATCATAAAAGTCATAAGATTTTATATTATAATATAGCAATTTTACAAAAAAATTATATTCTCTTATAAAATCAAGAACTAATTACTTGATTCTTTTACATTTTATTTTGTGTATTAACATTTCAATTTATATAATTTATTTTATTAATTAATTAAATCAAGTCAATTTACACTCATTTATAATAACAATGCATACTTGAAAATCATTAAAATGGAGATTTCCAATCGTGAGAATCACAAGTTCTATAACATAATATATTAATTCTATAAAATATCATATTCACTCATAAAATCAAGAACTAATTACTTGATTCTTTTATCATTTATTTTGTATATTAATTGACCAATTTACATAATTTATATTATTAATTAATAAATTTAGGTCAATTCATATTCATATTTACAATAACGATGCATACTTAAAAAGGTATTCTTACTTTTGTTAGAAAAAATTACTTGAGAACGATGCATACTTAAAAAGATATTCTTACTTTTATTAGAATACTTTACTTGGAAACGATGCATACTTATAAAGATATTACTTTTATTACAAGAATTTACTTGAAAACCATGAAAATGAGATTTCCCATATCAGACCTTTTGACTAACACTTAAAACCTAGGCCATATAGAAGGGGGAAATGCATGAGTTGCATGTTTTGGAATTACGGTTACAACTAGAGAAGACCTATTATATTCCTCTGCATTTACCAAGGCCAAAACAGCCAACCTGTTAAAAGTATGAGTACAACTAATACCTTGTAATTTTAACAACATGGAAGATTGTCCACCGTGAAAAATACATTGGCTTCTCCCATGCAAATTTTTGCATGGAAAAATGCTTAATTTGCCTTTGGAAATGAATAGGGACCAAGAAATTTGGCATCTCACTGTAGAGGGAAGGTTTATATATCCCCAGAAATAGCATTAACTGATTTGTATCGATACAGTTGTATGCAATCTTAACTTCCCAAATAATTGGGAGGATAGAATTGAGTTTCTAAATGGGAAAGGCAAGGAGGAGCGTAGAAGAAACATACAAGGAGCTTCTTCTTGCAGAATATCTGAGCAAGGAGGAAGAAGATAAAAAATGGAGCTTCCAGGTAATGGGGGTTCCTGCAACTCCATTTGAGGAGCAGCAGAAACAGCCCATTTTCATCAATCCTTACGTTTTTCAAGCGTCCCCGCCGTCAAACGGTAGGTAACTGGTTTGATCTGAATGAATCACAACAGTAGAATGATTTAGCTGTGTGATTAGTTGATTTCATTGTTTTTCTGGGTTTTTTTTGTGTTGTAGATTCAATGGAGAAAACATCGAAGGGATTCAATAAGCTGTCAAATGCATGGCGGAAGGCTGAGAATCTGGCCTCAAATGTGTGGGTTAACTGTAAGCCCGTTTCCCTCATTTCCAAAAATGCAGTTTTTCTTTGTTTATTAGAAGTTGTGTTTTCATTATTGCATCAAATTTGGGAATGGGGAACTTCCTCCCCAAGTTTCAGAGGTTCATAGGCTTCCGTGATGTCTGTGATTAATAGGTTATGGTAATGTCATAGCATTAAGGGCATCAAAATTGTTTTAATAGGTTATGCTAATGTCATGGCATTAAGGGCATCAAAATTGTTCTCATATGGATGTTCTTGATGCTGCGACATGGTTATAGTTTATTACATCTCAATAAATCTTAAGTTTTGATATTTAAATAGTATATAAGTTTTGAAAGTTTTGATGTTTAAATAGCATATAAGTTTTGATTTGTTGAGGTGGTGTTTATGATGTAATAGACTATGGCAATGTTATAATATCATTGTGATATGGATGTTTTTAAAGCTGTGACATTATTATAGTCTATTGTATCACAACAAATCCTATGTATTGATGCATGTTTTAATTTAAACAGCATATAATTTTGATTTGTGATTTGTGTAAGTAGTGTCTGCGATGTAGAAGACTGTAGTAATGTTACAGCATCAAGGGCATTAGTAGTGATATAGTATGAGTGTTCTTGACATCATGACATTGCTTAGTTTGTTGCATCACAACAAATGATACATATTTTGGTAAAAACAATACACAAGTTTTGATTAGCTTAGTTGATGTTTGTAATGTAATAGACTATGGCAATGTTAGTGTCAAGAGAATCAGTATTGTTATAGTATAGATGTCCTTCACGTCATGACATTGCCATTGACTATTGCATCATAACAAATCCTAAATTTTGATGCATATTCTGGTTTAAACAACACACAAGTTTTTATCTGTTTAGGTGGTGTGTGGTGTACTAGGCTATGACACCATCCTACTATCAAGGGCATCAGCATTGTTATAGTATGAATGTCCTTGACATCGGGACATTTCCATAGTCTATTGCATCATAAAAATTCTAAATTTTGATGTATATTCTTGTTTAGACAACACGCAAGTTTTTATCTCAAGACATTGCCATGGTCTCTTGCATCATAACAAACCCTAAATTTTTATGCAAATTTTGATTCAAAGAGTACTCAACTTTTGATTTGTTTAGGCAATATTTGTGATGTAATAGGCTATGGCAAGGTTATAGCATCAAGGGCATCACTATTGTTATAGTATGGATGTTCTTGACATGGTGTCATTGCTTATGTCTATTGCATTACATCAAATCTTAAGTTTTGACACATTTTGGTTCAAACAGCACATACATTTTGATTTGTTTAGATGGTTCTTATGAATTCTGAACTCATGTGATATTATAAAATCAAACTTAAACAACACATTTGATTTGTTTAAATGATTTATTAGAAATCACACTAGGGTCTCCACTCATACCCCCACCAATTAATGTAATTTTATATGAACAACTTAATCAAATCAAAACTTGCAATATGCATGATATAACATCAGAATGTCCATGTCATATAACATCCTGGTGCTTGAAACTTCAGTCTGTAGAATGCATCAAATAACGAACTTTGTGAACAGTTTTTAAAGTTTTATCCAATTGGGTTTTAACGGTATTTGTGGAAAATGCAGTGAAAACAGGGGAAAGCGTGCCAAAGGCAGCGTGGGGGAAGATGAGCGTGGCGGCGAAGGCGCTGAGCAAAGGAGGATTCAAATCCCTGTACAAACAGACATTTAATGTCCAACCCCACGAAAAACTACGCAAAACCTACGCCTGTTATTTGTCGACTTCGACTGGTCCAGTCGGTGGAACACTCTTCATTTCCACATTAAATGTCTCATTCTGCAGCGACCGCCCGCTTTCATTGCTTCTTTCCTCTGGTCAAAAGCACTCGGCTTACTACAGAGTGAGTTTAACCAAATTTGTTTCTATTCTAAGAACTTTAACCGCATCTTAAGCAACAGAAAGTGTAGATGCATCCATTTATTTCTGTGAGATGACGGAGAATTGTGGGTGGTTTGGAGTGCAGGTGGCGATACCGGCGGCGAAGGTGAAGGCGGTGGATGAGTCGGTGAGTATGGAGGATCCTGCGAAAAGGTATATTCAGATTGTAACCGTCGAGGATCATGAGTTCTGGTTTATGGGATTTATTAAATACAACAAAGCTCTCAACACCCTCAGATATTGTCTTTCAATGCTTCATGACGTTTCTTGATTTTATCATATTTTTCAGATCCTTAACGGCGTATTGCCCGCTGGGTTTACCAGGATGTGTAATGAGAGGGTTATGTACTGTAATTGGTATTAAAAGTCTTTTACTATAAATACTTGATTCTGAATGACTATTATTTGTAAAGATTTCTTAGTCTATTCAAAATATAATTTATTTTTTAATAAACAAATTTTAATTGAAAGTCTTTTACTATAAATAATTGATTGTGAATGACTATTATTTGTAAAGATTTCTTAGTCTATTCAAAATATAATTTATTTTTTAATAAACAAATTTTATTTGGATATTTCATAGAGTTTACATATAAGTAGATTTCTTCTTTTATTGGTTATAGAGTGGGAAGGAAGAAAATACTTTGAATAGAAGTACTAAATCTTTTAATACTTTTTAACTAATCATCTTCGTTCAATTATGTAAACATTCAATTGATTGAGATTAACAATTCTTTTTAAAAAAGATTCATGAATCACAGTTAAAAGGGTTCCATTTTAAAATTTTCTTTTAGAAAAGATTTATGAATCAAAGTTGAAAGGATCTGACTTTAAATTTTCCTAAGCTATAAGAAGTATTGGAAAATTTGGGAGGTTTCTTAACCTATTTTGGTGTTCAAAGAGGTTATCAAATCTCGATGCATCGACAAAGCCAAGGGTTCTTTCAACCTTGTTAGTCCCTATTGTAATTTCACAACCTTTCATAAAATGCTTAACATTTGTCAATAAGTTCTCCCATACTTTTCTTTTGAAAGAAAGATTTATAGAAGATAATATCACAATTATATTAAAAAGTTTCAAAAACATCATCATCATTCGACAAGGTTGTCACAATCTTCTTGGCACCTACACAATATTCAAAACCTCTTTTTTAGAAGGTTCTTTAGAATGGATTTTGACATTTGATGCGGGTTCTCAAAATTATATCAACTCTTGATAGGGTTGTAACTGTTGCAAGGTGTGTGCCCTTGGTTTGTAGTACACCTAGTGGTTGGTGACAAGGGTTTAACAACCTCCTGTGGATTCTATAAGTCTAGTGGTTGTATCAGGCAATAACAATTCAAGCTTTTGGTGCAATGACAACCACCCAATATAACAATTGGTATCAGAGTTTAGGTCATAGGTTCCAACCCCATGCGTGTTCTGAGGGCAGGATTCTTGCAAGGTGTGCGCCCTTGGTCTCGGTCAGTACACGCAATGGGTGGTGACAAGGGTTTAACAGCCTCATGTGGATTCTATAAGTCTAGTGGTTGTATTGGGCATTAACAGTTTGAGCTTTTGGTGCAACGACAACCACCCAATCTAACAGTTACAACCCCATGAAATGCTAACAAACCATGTACAACCTTTTATGTCAATCAAATGAAGATTTTATGGGTAGGTAAGACCTAAAAAGGGGGATTTTGGAAAAGTCTTTCGAAGATGTTTTGAAAGCAAAACTTGAATGTTGCATTTTTTATTAGGTATAAAAACTATTATCAAAATTTGAAAATGTTGTGAGAACCATGTGAATCTTTGAGAGAAGTCCAAAAGTGCTCTAAGTCCCAAAATTTAAGGAATTTTAATCTAGAAGCGGTTATAACAACAAAATATTCTCTTATAACTAATTCTAGAAGAGATTTAAGGGAAGAAGAAATTTTTTGTTGGGTGAAAAGATTAAGAAAACATCAAAAATGAAGATTGAACAATAAGAACTTTTAGGGAAACAATTATGTTGGTGAATTTTATTTTCTCTATAGAACATATCTAATAGTACTCCTTAGAGGACTATAATTTCTTTTCTAAATATTAGATAAAATCATGAGTTAAATTGTGCTATGTGAATTCCTATGTTGAGTTGCTAGACTTGGCCATTTGATAAGGCCCCATTTCTAGATTATGTCAAGTAGTATTAGAGTGGGTTGGGTATGGTCATGTTGAGAGAAGATTTTTTAGAAATTATTATGGGGAGGTAAAGAGAGACAAATATTTGCAACTACTAATAACTTAAGTGGACATATGGTACACATGGGCTGACAAAGACCCAAAACACCACATGGTGAAATTGTAGAAATGATGAGACTCCAACGCCATTGTATCAGCTCAGGAGAAAAAAGAGGGTATATGAAAATAATGGAAGACTTTGTAGTTTTCATTGAAGACAATGCATTGGTTGACATAATCCCGGGGAATGATAGTTTCACTTGGACCAATCGTATGAAGAACTTCCTACAAATTGCAGAGCGTCTTGATAGATTTCTGCTATTCCATTCGTGGATTACTTCTAGTTTCCAAATTGATTATGATATTTTCCCCCTCATAGCATTGGATCATTTTGCAATTTCACTTAACTTATGTGAAACCCTATAAAGAAGAAGAGAATAACCTCCTTCAAAATTGAGAAAATGTGGTTTAGGCAACCACATTTTCTCCCTCTGCTAAGACAATGGTGGGTAGCAACACCCTTTGTCAATGGAACACAGATGTTTCAGTTTCATAGTAAAATGCAGTATATCAAGGTTAATATTACAATTTGGAACGTGAAAGTGTTCAAAAACATTTTTAATGGACATGCATTCCTCATGGTGTATGACAGTATCAAAAGAGCCTTAGAACGCCAGAATTAAAGGCACCTTAGGCAAGCTCTGCAAGTGTATGGGAGGGTTCTCGGGGAAGATATGGTGGGCTTGATTAAGCACAGTGTTAATGCATTGCTCCAGTTGTTGGAAAATGACACAAACCCTCCATCAGCAGCAACCCCTGTTCCACAGGAGGCTTTCGTTCTTGGTCCCTCAGAGGTGTTGGTTGAAGATTCACAAGATGTTAGGGAAGAATATGTGCAGGGTAATGAGGCTAGTCTGCCTTCCTCTTCGACAGTGCCCGTTCTTGGTGGTGATGCTAACAATGTACCTGCAGTTGATGATCCATTCTCAGTCCCCGTGTCGATGGAGGAATGATCTTCCTCTCATCCCAATTCATTTTGCCCTTCGAAACATAATGCTCATATCATTTTTGAAATTTTGATATTCAGTACCAAAACCTCGTTGGTGGGTCAAAATGCAAAGATTTTGGCTTTTTGGAAGGGTGCTGTGATAATGGAATGCATTCTGCTCCTCTTCAAGTGGATTTTCATTTTGGGTGTTTTTTTATTATGTTACAAATTGCCATCTCATTATTGTGACATGTTCTTGCTGACATGGAAATCAATGTAAAATTCAGGAAGGGAGTCCCTACATGTCATGATAAGTCATTTTTTGGTTGGCAATCTTTAGCTTGGGCAGGTGTTTTTTTTAAGACCTAAAATGAGCTTCATTGTTGGGATATTCGGCTTTAAGAGCCATTCAAAAGCCTTCTTTATATGTAATTATCTATTCTTTCTTATATTTATATATATATAGGCTCTTGCCTTTTGTTAAAAAAATAAATCAATAAGATTGGATGCGATGGAAATGGCACAAAGAAGGGAAAAACATGTAGAAGATGTTTATGAAGATTAATATGAAGAATTAGAAAGTAAAGGTGAATAGGAAGTGGATGAAGTTGAAGGAATAATTTTGAGTGTAATATAAAAAACCAATAGTAAATCAAAATTGGATCCACCTAGTTATATTGGTAATTTAATCTAAGAAGAGTTAATTGAATTGATTTTTGGGATGGAGAAATATTTTGATTTTGAATCAAATGAAGAATCAAAGAGGCTAAAAATTTCTTATACAAAGTTAGGAGACATACATCCCACTAGTGGGATCTATTAGGCTTTGTAAACTTTTGTAATGTTTTAATGTTTATGTCATATATTATTTATCAAATATACTAGAACCTTTGGATTCTATTTCACTCTTATGAGCTTTAATTTTTTAATTCATCAATGTTAGTTACGATTTCATGCTACCCTTTCATTTCTCATTAATTATAATTAATTTGAGAAAATTGAAATGGGATTGTTATGTTTAAGATGTACATATGGTTGCTACATTATTTCCTTATATCATGTTTATTCAATTACCAAATTGTAAAATCCAAAAATTGGCCAAGTATGAAAGTTGTTAGGGTTTTTATAAGGTTCTTAAACCTATGTTGGCTCTTGACAAGGTTTTCAAAACCTCATCAAAGGCCTACACATATTTTCTAATACATAATAAAAGAAAGCACTATATTTTATGGTGATTTCACATTATTCAAAGAACCTCCCAAGTTCCCAAAATTGGTTCAATGTATTGATATATTTTTATATAGTTAGTGGAGGAAGAGAAAAGAGATAAGAATGAGATGTGTTGGAAATTTCTATAGTTTTAGAAACCTCCATAAAAATTTTATGAGATTATTGAAACCATACTAAAGATCAACAAGCATGAAGAAAAGAATGAACAAAGAAAGTTATAAAGTATCAAGTGAACCTATTTAATTTTTTGGAAAATGCCAATGGTTTTAGAATCTCTATTAGAGACCAACACAGTATTCATTGAAAGTAGCAATCTTCAACATCAAACTTGTTGAAATGACCAAGGATGCAAGATTCAAATAAATGCTCCTTGTTAATATTGAATGAAAAAGGAAACAAGAAAGATTTTATGATTCAACAATTTTAAGAGGTTTCATAAAATCTATTGGCTTTTCATGAGGATATCAAAGCCTTTTTCAGAGCTCAACCTGGTTCTTAAAAATTGTCTCATCATTGATATCAAACATTTGCACATCTCCTAGAATTTTAAGGGAGCCTCATTGATCTTCCACATAGATACATGCCAAATATGGTGCAAGAAACTTTGAATCTTAAAATAAAAGAAGGAAAACCCTTTCTAATTGTGTTGGAAAGCTAAATAAAATATCATTTATCATTCTATCTTGCAAAAATCAGATAGCATGTAGGGATACTACAATACCTTTCGAAGTGCTTATGTTAGTTGTGTTGGTAATTAACCAATTGGATCTTGTGCATGCAAGTTACGAGAAAGGTATATAATCATTTAGAATCTAATTACCGGATCTTCTAATCTTTCTATCCATTTAATTTTTTATATTTTTGGACAACATTAATATATTAAAAAGTTTAATTTATTTTACCAGTGTCTCCATAGTTCTCAGAGACATATGTGTACCAATTTCTTAATAAATTTTGATCTACTTGACCAAATTTTTAAAAAAAAAACATATTATTGTTGTGCACTTGATTCTATGCACTTTTAAAATACACAAATTGCATTTTTATTATTTTGATGCAAATTAGGTCTAGCGCACAAACATACACCTAATTTTCAGGATGTCTCCACTTCAAAAATCATTAAAAAAAAAAATCAAAAAAAAATTACACAACTTGTAACTCTCACTCTTATATATATTTCTACCAAAGGCTTTTTCGAAATACTAAATCTAATTGTATCTTTTTTAATGCGCACATGAGACACCATGTTATCTTTTCCTTAAAAATACGAGGAACACTTTTTCGTGCGCAATTGATTTGAACCTCTTAATATTATCCATTTTTTCAAAACTTTAGTAGTTTAGAAACTAGATTCAGAGTAATACAATTCTTTTTCTTTGCACATCTTCTAATTTTTAGTGCATAACTCTCAGATTTTTGTTCCAAGTTTAGGTTTACCTAATTTCAGGATTTAAAAAAAAAGTGGCCACTGATACCCCTTTTTGCACACCATATTGGTGCACTTACCCTTCTTTAGCGATTTCCAATGTTGAGGAGATAAAAGACAAGGAGATAGGGCATGCTGATACATTAGAGTTCATCAAAAGAACAAAGGAGATGTCACCATCACTAGACATGCAACAACTTCTCAACAGGCATGTTCACTTGGTGTCATCTTTCCTAGTGGCTACTCGAAACTTGATTTTGTTTGTTCTTATGCATATAATTTTGATAAAGAGACAAGAACCATCAAGCATGACAATGGTAAAGTGATTATCAGGTTGGATCCAAAAACTATTGGCAAGATGCTCCTTGACATGTTGATATCATTATAGAGTAAGCTCACTAATTACAATGAGGAACTCTACAAGAAGAGCATCAATACAAACTACTTGTTTCAAAATCCAGGATTGCAATGACCAAATAATTATAATTCTCTACAGGAGTGAGTTCAAAGAAGAAATAAATGATATGATCAATCTCCTTAGAGTTATTAAGGGTTTAAAGAATTCAAATGTGTTCAAAATATGAATGTACAGCTACATATCCCTCATTAAAAAGGACATTAGAAAGTTATTCTGGGGTGAGGTGATCAACAAGTCTTTGTGTGAATAGCTTTCACAAGTTTCTACCACTCTCAACTCCTACATGAATTTGTACTTGGTTTACATTGTTGCTTCATTCAGGCAGTTTCTAGGTTTTACTACCAGTTGTGATGGAACAAAGGTGTCAATGTAGAGCTACTATGATCTACTAACTTTGAAGATAAGTTGGTACCATTGCATAAAGGTGATGACATTATTTTTCCATTAGTATGCAAACAACACTTTCGGTAAGCATACACCAAAGATAGAACAAAGAGCAAACCAAAAATGCAGATATAAGAGATCACCGAAAACTGCTAAGTACAAAGAAGACCGACGACACAATTTTGTGTGTACACCACAAATGCAAAGTCAGAAGGATAAAGAGGAACCCGGTAGAGGAACTCGATGTGCAGGATATAGTGCAACCCGAGAGACAGTTAAAGAGAAAACCGAGAGAATAGTTCACGCAAGGAACCTGAAAGACAGTCAACTAATTTCAGAGCATAATCGACCGTCAGAAAATGAAATTTAGTTGTAGCCCGCAAAAAGTGGATCTGACTTCCACATCAGATAAAACAGTCTTATTCTATTTATAGAATCTTCATTTGTTTTTAAAACCATTTCTTTAGGGACAAGAAACATGAATGTAAGTGCTTTAATCAATCTAACTGATTTAAGACACATAGACTAGGAGATCAAGGTAAAGTTGTAAACCTGTGATCTTAGAGTTAACATTATTTTACGTGAAACTTGGTTAGGTCAATCTATCTTATAAATTGATGATGCAATAATTCATTATATGAAATAATGAGAGAGGGATGAGAAAGGATATGAGAAGATGAATGAAGCATATGAGCACACCTATGGATCAGATTGAAAGTTTCATGAACTAGAACAACAAAAGGTAAATTTGGTTAGCAAGAACCAAGAACAGAGGCTACCGAGCATCAGAGGTATTATTCAATCACATTAGATGATATAATTATTTATGTAAACTTAAATGGACCTGTAATCAACAATAGGAGATTGCATACACCAGGTCAAATTGTAATTTTCTATCATTCTAACAAGTGAAGGAAAGTGTAAAAATCCTTTCAAGGAAGGTGGATTTAACAGTCCAACTATTAATCTCTTAACTGAGTGAACACACAACAACATTTCTAAAGCTATTAACTAAGTAGAATTTAACAGGTCTCCACAAATAATCTTAACCGGGTAGATCATCAGAAGTGATCAAACTGTAAGCCTTAACCGACCCCTTCCAATCTGCAGATAATGAAGAATTTGTGGGTGCCATCCCCACCGTAATTTTTACTTCGTAATAGGAGTTTTCTGTGATATCACATCTTGTGTTATGTTTCAATTACTTTCATGAATGTTTCTATGAATGTTCACATGTATGATTAAGTTTATGAATTGATATATCTTGCATCGAGATAGTATAGAACAGATGGTTGGATAAACATTTGATAACTTAAAGGATAAAGGTTAAAAGACACAAAAGTTTTAGAGGTACTGATTCACCCCTCCCCTCTCAGTACACACTTCCCACTAATTCCACCAATTGGTATCAGAGCTAAGTCTCTTCTTTGGAAAAGCTTAAAGGCTTAAGAGAAAAGATCATACAATGGAGAAGTACAGACTTGACAAGAATATTGAAAATAAGAAGCTAGAAATTCAGATCTTCTATGAGCAGTATAAAGAAGCTAGAATCAATATGAGACAGTTGTTAGATGAAAGAAATATTATGACATCTCGCTGTAATGAAGTAGATTATCATGAGGAAGAGATACCAGATTTCTTTGAGTCTTCAGGATCAACTACAAGCAAAGCATCAGATACATCAGAAGAAAGCATCACAAGCCTAACTGAAATCAATCAACATCTGGTTGGACAAGTGAAATTTTTGCAAATCAGTCAAGAGACACATATGGTAAGAATGATTGATGTTATGAATAGTGCTAGACAAGTTGAGCAAGAAAGGACACTAGCTATTGATGATAGAAGGAAGATTACAGAAAAGCTACAAGAGAAAGAGTCTGAAATACAAAGACTTACAGAGCATCACCATGAGATCACAAATCAGATTATTCTTATGAGTCAAGAGGCAAACATAATGAATGTTGAACTCATTGAAAGAATAGAAGTTATCGGTGAGCTAAGGGATGAGAATGAAAAGTTAAAACATGACATAAGAATTCAGCAGCAACATAATGAAATTATAAAGAAAGTTGAAGAAAGCAATAAAAGAATGGATGATTTTCTTGAAGGACAACGAAGAGTCAACAACAACACTAGTCTAGGTTTTACCGAGAAGGGAGAATCACCCAATCAAGCTGATCCAAAAAATGTCTATGAAAATCCAAGACCAAGAAAGCTTACATGCAATCACTGTAGAAAGCAAGGCCACACATCAAATGTATGCAGAGGCAAAATGAAAGGTATTCCTAAATCCACATCTTCATTCATATAATTTTGTTATAAATGTAACAAGAAAGGACATAAAGCATATGAATGTAAGTGTGAGATGAAAAAACCAAAGAAGGAAACCTACATGGACAAATATTGTCCTACATGCAAAATGAATGGGCACACAGCTCTTGAATGCTGGAAAAAGAAAAAGCAAGCATGAAAGCCTAAAGGTTAAGAAACTCCCTATAAACTGAAAAGAGTCGGTAACCAATATGTATGGGATTACAACACTTGGACAAATTGTACATCATGTGGAAGATTTGGTCACATTGCTGTAAACTGTATGAGACAATGTACTAGAAAGTCTAGAGGTTGGACTAACCCCAGAATGGCATGCTTACACTGTCATAAAGTTGGTCATCTCAAGAAATACTATAGAGACTAAATGACAGAGACCAGCACATATCCCAATGGAAACACCATTGAAGACATCTGGAGAATGAGAGACAAAATGTGGAGAAGAGCTTCAAACAATGATGAAGCTAGAGCGAGCAATGCAAATGGTGACACCCCATCCAATGGATCCGGTGACATCACCACCCCCACCTAAGAAGAACAAGTAAGTATGGAACTGCATTACACTATGTATTATTTTACATCAGTTCCATAATATGTTGTTGAAATGCCAAATTAGCATAAGTAAAGATGCATCATGGTGTTACTTGTTAAAATCTATGATAACTGTGCTATCGGGTAATACATACCAAAATCCGTCGGTATACACTCAAAGCTGAAACTGCCTACACTTACCGAGAAGCGTCGGTTAACATGAGAAAGAAAAGTTGCTAGTATAAACCAAGACTCGTCGGTAATCAAGCAAGTTGAAGAAGTTGTTTGCGCACAACACTGAAACTTGACGGTAAAAGAAAAGGGTTGAACAACCTCCCCAAAATGTCACGTTGTCATGGAAGAGAAGTTAATGTTCAAACCAACAAACTTTGTCTTCAAACAGTGATGAGTGGTTGAGCATTAATGACTCATTTTTTAGGGCAAACGCCTATAAAAGGGCGACAGAAGGTTTTCATTCTTCACCACGACCAGAGCAGAGCGATGACAGTGAAAATCGAGCAAACAACAAAATCGTCACAAAGTGACTTCAACTTGACCAGAGCACGCCAACAAATTAGTGATCATTGCAGGTGTAAACAGTAAGTTACTATGTCAACCGTGAACTCTGTTTACGCATTTTTCAAAAAGTCCTAAATTTATTTGAAACAATGACCGTGACCTCAAGAACCACCAAACAGAAGAATATCAAGAAGGATGAGGTTAAACTCGTCAAGAATTCAGTGTGTGAAGAACCACATTACAAGATTTACCTTGAGGTTGCTTCACAACCTGACAATGCTGGAGCATTCTCGTGAATACCAGCTAGGGTTTTTCTCGTCAGAGACGTGCGAGATTACATCCACTGCAAGATTGCAAAAATTGGTGATTTGGAGGTAGAACAAGCTTACAAGAAGTTGTGTAATGAAGATGGATCCATAAAAGATGAACACAAGAACATACATGTGAAAGGGATCACTAATGCCCCATTATTCCTGAAGACATTCAAAACCAAGTGGATTCGGTTAGTACTGAGCTGAATGCACAATCACAAACTATGGTTGGATGAGCCTAAGATGATAACCCAAGATGTTATCCATGTAGTCACCAGTTACCCTGTAACTGAGAAGGTAAAAGCATTGAAACATCCACCCAAGGCTGAGATTAAGAAAAATTCTGGAGCAAAGTGTGATGGCAGAGGACTGAAGGTATCTACCATAACCGATGATGAACTTAAATTCAGAGCATGTGTTATAGGTTATAAATTATTCCAAATGAGCATGATGAACAACATAGCATTCGGTGCAGTAGATACAGCTTACAAGATTGTAAAGAACGGTACTCAGTTGGATCTGTCGGCACTTTACTGAGCCAACTAGAGGAGATTATGAGGACTATAAGAAATGGTAAAACAAATACATGTAAGTTTGGATCACTTATCATGTGCATTTTCTTCTACTTTCAAGAAACATTTCCATCAGTAGGAGATGTCAAATGGGATACCACAAAATTGGTCACCATGCAAATCAGTGAATACATAACATCACTGGGAGACAACTTTGAAACAGTCATGGATGAGTACTTCGCAGGATTCAAGGACTGAATGCAGAAAAGGGTAAGGATCCCTGAACAACTTATAGAGAAGTTCAAAGATGATATATGTTTTATGGTTGACACCGACCACACATACATCAAACCTGCTATACCGAGGACAGCATGGTTACAACCTCTGGAATATGAGGTAAATATTGATCAAGCATCTAAGGCAATCGATGCATTGATAAATGAACCATTAGACAAGAAACAACCTAAGTTTGAAACTTATGAGGAGGCCAAATCAAGAATCAAATATGGCCTGGTTGTAAAGCAAATAGTCAGGAAAAAGGATAAAATGGTCAAGAAACTAAAGAAAATACTGTCGGCAATAGAAGAAGAAACTGAGAAGGAAGAAAAAGATGACAAGGAGGAAGAGACTGAAGGCCAGCCACCCAACGGTAAAGCTGCAGGAAAGAATGACTCTGAAGCCACAGAGTCAAATTCACCATCTCCTCCACCAACAAAGAAGCCAAGAACAACATATGCTTCTAGGACAAGAAACCAAACAACAAAGGACTCAACTCCTTCACCCTTGAAGAAAGGAAAGGTTAGAACCTACAAGAGGAAACCGACCACACAGAAAAGAGGGTCATCAAAGAGAAGAAGGTTCGTTCAAACAAGGGAAGACATTGAGGACACCGAACAAGATGAAGGTGTAGAAGTAGAAAAGATTAAGGTTTCAGAAAGCATTAATGAGGTATGTAAATCTATTACAAATTCAGGATCTATTACATATTCTAAGATCAGAAGATGGCTAAAACTGGATCAAGAAGATCAAAACAAATTTGAAGATGCCATCATTGCAAAAATGTACAAATTCAAGTACGTACTAATTCAATTTGAAGGTAATAATGTACCAAGGGAACTCTTGGATAGATTATATGCTAGATGGACATTTGCATTAAAGAATGAAAAGGAGATAAGGGAAAAAGTACTTGTTTTTATTATGCCTGTTGAATCCAAGAGGGAAGAAATTGATGAGATGATGGAGAATCATAAAAAGGAGTTCTCACCCAAGTTGAGAGCCTACAAATTTCTTGAAGGGAGGCTTATAGAACTTGAACAAGAAAGCCACAAGAAATCGAGTAAAATACTTAATAGACCTATTAAGGAAGCTAGCCCCGAGAAAGACCTACAAAAGCAATATAATAATAAAGCAACACAAGAACACACAATAATCAAAGATGTATAAGATGACACATTAGTTGAGTTAGATAAAGATGAAATGAACACAACCGAAAACAAGAATGTGGAAGTTGCAGATGAAATATTGCGAGACACCACTAAGGACAACATTTTGGATAACATAATCATTGACATAACCGATGATCCAGCAGAAGAAATACAGAAAGATGAAGATGTCAATGTTACCAAGGACACAACCGATGAGAAGGACACAAAATTTGATACTTCACAGGTGAACATACCAGGCAACATGCCAATATTGATATAAGCCATCAATATTCTGTAAGAAACAGATAGGTCACCTGGAAAAGATTCAAGCATTCTCGAGGATGCAAGGGATGAAGGAAAGAAAGACAACACCGATGATCAGAAGGACATCGTAAATACTCATATTGTAACTGAAACTGACAAGGTTACAGGAGGAGACACAAATCACACAGATGGAGACAAAACTAAGAAGGATGCACATACAAAGGCAGATGAAGCTAAGGACACCAATGAAAGAGAAAAACCCAAAGATGGCTCTCCTGAGGAAATCAAAAAAGTTGCTACCGATAATGTAAAGGTTGATGTGGAGACATCTACAAAAAAATGACAAGCTGAAACTGAAACAAAGCAGAAAAAAGAGGCAACACCACAAGTAACTTCATCTAGCACCACAGACAAAGCCGAGAAAATGGCTAAGGTACTGCACTCAAGTGAAACTCAGAAGAAGAAGAAGAAATCCAAAAAGAGTAAGTTGGAAGTCACTTTAGATGAAATTATTGAGATCCCCAAATGTGATCCAACCACACTTGAATACGAAGCACTGAAGGAATACGGTGAAATATGCCAAAGGAAGGCATTACAAGAGAAGCTGAGGAAGTAGCACCAAGACTCCATGGTACTGGAAACAACTAGGGACATATTGCACCAGATTGTACCCGAAATTGATGTTGATCAGAATAAACCAATACTTGATCAACTAGTCACTCTCACAGAAGCTATTACAACACAGAACATTGATGTAAAGAAGGAAATTGAAGAGAGAGAAGAGCAGAAGTACCAATAGAAACTTGTTGAGAAAATCAGCCAAGAAGTGACAGATAACAAGGTAAAGCTTTCATAATTCATAAGTGAATTAGTTTCTATTATTGCTGAAGCTATTTCATTGATTCAACAACTAAGCACACTAGAGAAATTCACTAAAAAGCATAGTGAAAACATAGCAAAGTTAGATTTCGATCTAGCTAATAGTGCTAAAATCTTAACCACCAGAAACAATGCAATTAAGTTGCATTATGAGAAGATAATTGAAGTAAAAAGGTTAAGGCAAGAATTGTGGGAAGAAAAAACTCAATTCAGGGAAGAGGTCACCGAGCTTTAAGCTCAACTTCTACCAAATCTGACACCGCTTCAACAACATATCAGTTCGGCAACGCAACTGATAGCAACCCCTAAGATGTTTGTAGCAGACAACATCTATGATATGCACTCAAGGATCATACTCGAGCACATGGATCTAGAGAACCTCAAGGACCAATGTGAGAAGATGATGGAAGACATGAAGTCTTCACA
The DNA here is from genome assembly GCA_018584345.1 of Thuja plicata. Taxonomy (NCBI): domain Eukaryota; kingdom Viridiplantae; phylum Streptophyta; class Pinopsida; order Cupressales; family Cupressaceae; genus Thuja; species Thuja plicata. The sequence goes on from MU227803.1 coordinate 1,596,580, forward strand.
CTCTCACATTTTTGATAAACTATAAGGTATATACACCTTTGCCCTTAATATAAAAAAAGGGGGAAGTAATGATATGTATAGATAGGCAACTATACAGTATACACAAAAAAAAGGAAAAATAATGATATACTGACATATACATAGGGGGACTCATGAAGTGACTAAGGATATGACTAAGGATTGTATATGTTGTACATATTTAACATTTTCATAGGCATTTCATTTACACCATCCTGCATAACGGGTCAGTATCATTAGACAAAGTACATCATTCATATAAACAATCTGCATATTAGAAGCACATGGCATACACATCTCACCATCTACAATCATATAGAACGTACATATAGAAAGTAAAGCATTTGCACATCATATCAAAAACACTGCTGCATCTCATATAGATCAAAATATCTGAGTACAAATGAAAAGTCGCAAGTCTGGACACAGAAGGTAACCAACAAGAGAATCATATATATATATATCAGTGTGTCGAGATACATATAAGACGAACATTGGTTAGATATGAGCTAAACTACACACCAATAGAGAAGTCATGCCTGGCAGTTGTGTTCGCCTCTCAAAAGCTAAGACACTACATGTTGAGCCATTATTTAATTAGTGAGTTTAAATATTTGGATTTAAACTATAGGAAATTGAGTTTAATTAATTAAATGGTGATAATTAATCAATTAAAGCTTAATTAATTAAATAAAATTAATTATTTAATTAATTTTGGGAATTGGATTAGATGATTTGAGAAGTGTATTTAGAAGAAAATAGATGATTAATTAATGATTAAGAAACCATTAATTAATAGATGAAAATTAGTATTTTTAATGTAGAGTCATATGAGCATATACAAATGTACGCCTCTCTCTCCGATTTCCCACAGTTTTCCAAGGGCGGGGGTTAGTTGCAAAGGTTCACAAGTGAATGCAAATCAAGTACACAATAACTACTAAACGAATAACAGAAACGTGAGCAATAAAATGTACAAGCAAGAGAAAGGAAGACAAATAAATGCAAACCCCATGATGCTTGAAGCTTTTATTGTTTCTCTCTACTCCTTCCGAAATGTTGTTCTTGATGCTCAGTATTGGCGGGGCAGCGTCTATGACTTGAGAAGCGTCGAGAATTTGACAATTGAAATGTGTGTGTGATCGTAAGATGGCTTGAATGCTAGAACCAAACTGACATAGTAATGG
>MU227803.1:1666101-1694186 GCA_018584345.1 Thuja plicata
TTTAATTGACAACTTGGTTTTTTTAGGGTCCACTTTTAAACCGGTTTTGGGATCAACAAAAATGTTACATATGTCATGTTTTGTTATGTTTAGATCCATAACTTGATCGTAGTCAAGCCCATCATCATATTGGGCGCGCATGGATTCACACCAAAGAAGTGCAACATTGTGTTGTTCTGTGAGTTTCTCCATGCTCTCAATAATGGAGTTCAGTGTGGAAAACATGGGACGCAAGGTGGGGATATTCGCATATGTGTTCTAATATCCTCTAAGCTGATTTAGATTATCTCCTATGAGATCCTGTATTGATCGACGGTTTGAGAACGATTGGTCTTCTGAAGGCGGGGGATTGTTTTGAGGTGTGTCTGGATTGTTCACAGACTGAGAGGGAGGTTTTTTAGATTGGTCTGAATCCATGTCTGATTTAAAAAAAAAAAAAAAAAGAATAAACAATATAAATTTCAACTCTAGTTTATAATCAATTTTAAAAAATAATACACAATATCATATAAAACCTAGTTTTAAAAAAAAAAACAATAAATTTCAATGCAAAAACAAAAAAAAGAGTGAGACTACAAAATTTCACTTACCTTGTGTACTGTAGAAAATCTGTTATCAGATAGGTATCTGATATGCAATCTTAGGGGCTCGACTTCTCGCTGCTTCAACATTTTCAATATGAAAATGTTGAACGCAGCCGTGGGCAACAATATAATAGGACTGATGAATATCGGACATCAGATATTATTGAACATCCAATAATGCTTTAGCTTTGGCTTTTTGGCTTGGCCAGGTATACTGACACCCATGCCTACTCAAAAGTCAACAAACATCTGGGTGCGCTTTTGGACGAGTGAAAAACTAATTTTTTCACATCGCCACTTTTTGGCATACCATGATCCTACACATACCCTAACTATTTCCAAGAGTAATTTAATAAAGTGGTAAATTATAATGAATGCTAGCATCTGCACAAGTATCTAAGAATGAAAAGGCTTCCTAAGATGTGGTGTTGCAAGAGTTTGACAAGTGTCCAACTGAGATAAGGATCTCAGGGACAAATGGAAAAGTTGTACACCTTTGCAAGGTTAGAGTTGAAACATGAAATTAGGGTGCGATGAAGCGATATGTTAACATGTGTCCCTAAAAATTAAATCTTGCTTCTTCATGAGTTGAGAGAGTTAGTTGATATAAGTACAAGCGGTGATGCTCACGTGTGATAAGTGATAGGGTGGGATATATGTGAGTAATAAATTAAAATATTTTTTAAATCTTAAAAACTTTCAAGTTGACATCCAGTCAGAAGGAGTCAAAAATTTTGATTTCTGCCACATCAAATCCATGCTAGAAAAACAAGTGTGTTGATGAGTAGTCAAAAGGTTTTGACTTCATCATGTAGCTTCACATCAGATAAGATCAAAAGTTAAAATTCAAAGGAAATAACGCATGGCTAGCCAATGACAATTTATTCAAGTGACATAAGAATTAATTTGAAAAGATGACACACACAAGAATTAATTTGAAAAGATGGCACAAAAAAGTGCAAGTTGATGAAGAATAAATACAAAACTTAAGCCATTATTATTCACACTTTCACTCTCAGAGATCAAAGATGAACTGATGAAAAATAGAGCATTCTCTTAGAAGAAATCAAGGGTTTCAAAGTAGTGATAAAAGAAGTAAGTTCAAGCTTCTCCATTTTGAACTAGACTTGTAGTGAAAGTTGAAGTTTTGGGGGTTTTCTTGGGTAATTGTGGGAATCTAGTATTTTGCCCTAGTTTCCTGAGGGTTTAGGTGTATCAAAATTAGCGTGGATGCAGTAGCATTAGGTCCCAGTAGGAAACCTAAACCTAGGCCGTTGCATCAATCTTTTTTAGACCTCCTTAAAGGAGATACTTTTTCCCTTTCAAAAGAACTTGCATGGAGTGATTGCTACAATGATTTTAGAAGTGTTTACATATCATATTTAAATGGTTGGGCCCTTTTTACCTTTTTCAATCAAAATCCTATAAAACCACCACCTATATACAACCCACAGAATATGAAATTAGTCAATCTTATTATAATAAATGTTCTCATGGATGTGGATTTGCTAAGGTTTTAAACTAAGGCATATTGTCCCACATCAAAAACCATTAGGAGAGGTGATGGAAAATCTCTAGTTACAAGTGACAAGAGAAGTACATCAAAATATTTTATGATTTCTAGAGCCACTCATATTGACATTTATTTGATGAGGTGGGACAAGATTTATGAAATTCACAAGGCCACTCTTAGATGGGTTCAAGTGCCTAGATAAATACCTAAGGGAGACAAACACAAATTGATTCCCCTCACTGATTTAGAAAAAGGTTTCACTTGATGTTAAAAATTTTGAATTTTAGTTCAAGTATACATATCATGCATTATGTTAGGTATTATGGGAGGATATGTCTAAGAAGATGCCTATGGGGTTAATGTGTATGGCCACGTCAATTCAAAACCTAGAGGTAAATGTTGATTATGGTTTTTTGGCTGATCCCATCAAGGAATTTCTCGAAGGGTTGATCAAAATACAAAAAAATCTTTGTTTGTTATTTTCAGACATTATGCCTTATTATGTCACTTGATGTTATATTTCAATCATGATCATGTTGATACATTATGGAGATTGCAAGAAGTGGATGAGATTGGTGATAGGGATCATATTCAGTGTTGGACTCATGTTTGGGACATGAACTGTTCAAAGGGAAGGTATCTTTTTTTGAGAATTTATTTATTTACTCAATTACAAAACTCATAGGGGGAATTAATTTTCAAATATTCTGTCCATTGGTTAATAAATTATTAATGCCTAGGACAATAATTCCAAATCAACAATATGAGCATAACTAGGGAGACTAGTATTATCATGATGAGGCCACTATCATTGATATTTATGTATGCCTACAATCCCCTCGTATATTGCCCATATTTGTGTCACCTAGGGTTTTTGCAATGGAATTTTTATGGTAGTTATTGTTGATAAAGAAAGAATATTTAGCAAGATAGAAAAGAAAAACCTTCTTCCCTAGGGTTATTAACATATTTGAATTCACCTTTGAATGCAAGGCAATTGAGCCTATGAACACTTTTCTAAATCTATACAAGTTGGATATAGTTCCTTACAATTTTTGCGATCTAGAAGGTTTTGTGGGCCTTGTATTTACCCAATTTCTTGGGAGGAAAACAATTTATTCTAGTGAACTACTTTATGAGGAGGATGTTGTTAGAAATTGGTCATCAAAAGAGGATTTTCAAGAAAGGTGAAGGAAATAGAGAGACCCAATGAGGAGAAAAGGATTTAAAAGGGATGTTGATATTAACTTTGAAGGTTTCTATCCTGATTTACATCCTCTTAAGAGGATAGAGGTTATGATTGAATACTGTGATAAAATTTCTAGGAAGCTTCCACAATTGGAAGACAAAGCACATGCCTCACCCCATCCATAACAATATAAATTAAAGGGGGTTATTATATAGGATAAAGGAGATGGTGTTTCAATTCATGGGGCCAACCCTACTCATCAACCAGTAGCAAAAAGGCAAAAAATTGAGCCTCTTATTTATTATCCAATCCAGGATGAGGACATAGCAGAAAGTGCAAGTAGAGAAAATGAGGATGAAGTAGAACAACCAACTAAAATAGTCCATGAACAGTTACATGAGATCCTTGAAGATAGAACCAATGTATATATGGAGGCTCCTTTGAACAAGTACAATGATGAAAGGTTGATTATTGCAAGACACTTTATGGATGATGATACATTTGTGCAATCAAAATAATTAAAGGAATTGTGGTTAGAAATTAAAGAAAGATAATATTAGAATAAATTAGAATAGAGAAAATAAGCAGTTGACCCAAAATAATACAATCAAGTTGCTATTTCTACTCTTCAAAAATTTAACTTTGATGAGATAAACATTTCAGTGGAAGATGCAAGAAATTTGGTTATGGAGAGTGGGATGCTTTTTCTACTAGTACGAGATCTACAAAATTCATTTATGCTTGATCAAGTAAGAAATTAAAAGACCCTATATTTACTTTAGAGTTTAAAGTTGGAGAAGCTATCTCAGGATCAAGATCCAAGACCCAAGGTCACGGACATTGGCAATATGGGAATTGGGTCCTAAAATAGAAAAAATCAAATATGATAGAGATAATAGAGGAAAGGAGGGGTGGTGTCATTACTAAGATAGTAAAGAACACCTTAGCAATGGAGGCACCTACAATGGTATTTCATCATGTTGTGCTATCTCAATATACAATAGTGAGAAAGGAAGCCATGTTTCAAGAGCTTCAAGAAGACCATGTGATAATGGCCAAGAAATGTAATGGATTAACTAGATAAATATAGAATGATGTTGCAACCATTTACACAATCATATCGGTTTGCTAATAATATTGTAATTAAAGCAACACCAAAAGGGATCCTTGCTTCTAAGGATGCCCCAGAAAAGATTGATAATTATGTTGAAAGAATTGAATAGTTAAGGGAATATGTCAAGAAGGCCAAGCTAAGTTTGGAAAGAAGAATTGATGCCTTGAAAGAAGTCTTGAGCTAAAAAATTAAAAAGTAAAAATAAAGGTCGATATTGTTCATGCAAGATATAAGTCCTTATTACAATCAGAAGAATTGTGTGCTAAATTTATTTCTTTTCTCAGACCTTTATACAAAAAATGACATCCAAGAAATACCTTTTTTTCACTAAGATTGCACCCTTATGCCAAACTATAACGTTTAGCAATCTTGTGAAACATGGAAAGATCATTAGCTCCCTTTTTTTTTTTTTTTTTTCTTCCACCACGTTTTCAATGTATTTTTCTCCAATTTTCTAAAAAGTTGGCACTATTGTTGAGATGACGCTATTTTGGTCGTTGTTTGCGTCAGAAAAAAAGTAGGCGCTAAATCAGGTGTTAATTAGCAACTGATTTAGTGCCTAATTTAGCACCTAAATTAATTCCTAAATTAGTGCCTAAATATTAGTAGTGTCTAATTTGGCACCTAATTTAGTGCCCAATTTAGCATCTAAATTAGCGCCTATTTTAGTAGCACCTAACTTAGCACCTATTTCAGCGCCTAAGTTTGCTCCTAAATTAGCGCCCAAGTTAACTCCTAAATTAGTAGTGTCTAATTTAGTGTCTAGTTTAGTGCATAAATTACCACCCAATCTAGCACCTAAATAAGTGCCTAAATTAGCACCTATTTTAGTAACACCTAACTTAGCGCATATTTTAGCACCTAAATTAGTGCCTATTTTAGCACCTAAATAAGTGCCTACTTTGAAACCTAAATTAGCACCTAATGTAGTGCCAAAATTAGCGCCCAATTTAGCACCTAAGTTAGCACCTAAATTAGCACTTAAATTAGCATTATGCATTATAAAGGCCCCAAAACTATCCTTATGCATGCATGCATCATATGCGCTCCACAATTGACGTAGAAATGCTCTTGAAACTGCTCTGAAATTGTCCATAATTCATGCAAAAAAGAACCCCACTCATAGACTATCCAAAACTATATTCATTAACTGTTCTTAAGGTCATTGAAACTTTGTACTGCAACTATTCCTGCAGCCATTGGAACTGGGTTCTGTGACTGTAATTGCTCCTCATAACTTCCTTGTTCTACCAAATTTGACATTGATATGAATTTTTGAACTTTATAAACCTCCATTGAATTGGAAGAGATAATTGAATGTCCCTTTGTTTCGGATATGTCAATTCTTATTTTGCCCTTTAAATTAATAAGATTGTATTACTCTTGTAATTTTCTCACAAACTGCAATGAGGGGGGAAATCTTTACTATTGTCTCCTATTTTTTTTCCCACTTCTTTCCCTAACCATAAAAGCTTCAGAGACTTCTACCCTTATTAAGGTTCCATTGACCTTTACTTTCAATGAACAAAAGAGATTCCTTCAAATCAAAATTTGATGAGATCTGGAAGTTGTGCTACTTTCCTTGCAAATTTTAATGCAAACTCTGATGCAACAAATACTTTTAACAATCGACATTATCACATCCTTGCTTGGTATGTTAGCATCCTCCCTAACTATGTGAATTGAAGTGAAAGCTCTACCTCAAAATTCTCTCCAAGAACCAAGTCTACAACAGAATTGGCAATTAGCACCTAAAATAGCACCAACTTTTAGTGTATTTTGTGCCTAAAATAGCGCCTCCAGCCTTTGGCGTCAATTTTTGCACTGTCTTTTGCACCCTATTATGTATCCTCAAAAATTATGAAAGATTACTTGATATTTCTAACCCTCATTATTACTAGTAACAAATACATGAAATTCAAGATGATGTTTGAGACACATGTAGCATTGTATTACTGATTCTATGTTCCTTGATGTTTACTTGGTGTCCAAAACATGCCTTATTGATGTTCTTGTTGTTTGCATGTATCATTGATCTTCAACATCATTTGACTGTTGTTATTGCAAAATATTTTGGTCTAGTAATCATTATCTTTGTTCCACCTTGTGCCATTGGTATAATTAAATCACTTCTATAGTTCTAAAATTGTGATGCAACTAAACGATCAAGATATTCAATGTGCACTATTGTATTTTACTATTTTTCGAATATCCATCATGGCTATAATTTTCAATAGATGGTTGTGATATCATGAAGGGCACTAAGACTCATATAACTAACCCAAAAGGTCCCTCAACTGATATACAACTGAAAAGGACTACAACAAGACTCTAATCCACTCATAATATGTATCAAAGCTCTAAGAAAACCTCCTCCTTGACCTATATACAATCTCATTTGATACTTCAGTTACATCTCCACAACATAAAAACATTTATCCCCTATTTTTTGCATTTAAAATAATATTTAATTAAGTGTTTCATATCAACACTTAATTAATATTAACAATTTAATATCACGCAAAAAATAAAATAACTATTAATCTCAATTTGACTTTTCGAATATGCAAACCTTCTAACTCCCTTATTTATTTGATTTATGAATAAATTAATAACAAAATTTATTACAGTAATATTTGACAAATTACTTTAACAAATGTTACTAAGTAGTTTATTAAGTTAATACTAAAATTTATCACAAGTAGTTAACTAATTTATCACAAGTAGTTTTAACTAATTTATCATAAGTAGTTTATTAAATTACCACTTAACCAATATTAAATTATAATTAAAATAATGCAAAAAAGAAAACATAACACTCATATTTTATCAAAAATTATATTTTTTAAATAATTAAATCTTGGTATTTAATAAATATTGTTTTTTAACAATATTTACTAAATAACAAGATTAATTCATTAATGAATATTACAAAAATAGCAAACCAAAAAGGAAAGAACTCTCCTACAAATGAGTCTTCAACTCATACTTATGTTTTTCACATCTAGCTGCATTTTGGGGAGCAATAACTCTTGGGTCGGATGCAGTCAATCATGTCTGTTTTGATACCCCCAAATAGTTGTAAACATGCAAAATAGTAACCAAAATGTGATGCCCAATCAACATCATCATAAAGACCCCTACTAAATGTAGTCTTATCCCTAAAAAATACTCATAAAATCCTCTGAACAGTAATAACTTCCCAAAGACTTTAGCAACCGCATCATTATGACTCTTGCATTTGTCATAACTCCATAAAATATCTATTTGTCCTTTTTAAAAGTAAGAATAAAATATCTACTTTGCACCATATTTAATAATTATTAAACGATTTATAACTAATTACTTTAATAAATAATGGTTATATTAATATTATTAAGCAATAATTAAATCGCTTGATAATAATATTAATATAATAAATATTTTTGTATTTCATCTTTTTTTATTGTTATTATTAAATTTGAAGAAACACAAGAATCATAGGAAAATTACAAGTGATAAACATTATCACTTAACAACACTTCTAAAAAATCCCCTTCCTCTAGGATATTTGGCCATGAGATGTTTAAAAAAAATAAAGGTAGGAAAAGCCTTTCATTTTGGTGATGATACTTAGGTTATACAAAACCCAAAACAACTCATGCACATTCATTTTTGTATTCCCTAAGTTGCACTTAAGGGGGGGTGTTGAGGTAAATAGTCTTAATGTTTACTCATTACTTAGGTTTACTAAGCTCAACAACATTAATTAGGTAGATGGATATTGTAGAGTCATAGTTGAACCCTACTTCCTCCATGAGGAGATTGTTGAGTTCTATTAGAACTCTACTTTCTCCAGGTCGAGAAACTTGTGTCAACCTTGTCCACTTTACCTATCTTCTCTTGCCTATATAAGTAGATCCTTTGTACCTTTGTAATCACCTCATTATCTCATTACAACACATTCCATTATTGATTACCTCTCTTGTGGAGGACGTCTAGAGACTGGGTTTTGGGTATAGGATAACCTATCCTAACAATCAATAGTATATTGATATATCATTTATGTATTGTAGAGTATCAGTGACAACAACTTTAGTGGTGGATTCAACTTTCATTTCTTATATTCTGGAAGTGAGCCTAATTGTATCAACAATTAGCCTTTCTCTTCAGGGTAGTTAGCCCAACTGGCAGTGAGCCAAATAGTAGTGAGAAAACTGATAGTGAGCCCTTATAAAAATCACCTTAACTAATATTCATTTCATGAGAATTAGTTTCTTCGTGTTTTTTCCCAATTTGAGTTTCCTGTATAAATTCAGGTGTTCATTATGTTGATGGTTTTGTGCTTTCATGTTTTTATCAACTATAAGTTTTTAATTGCTTTAAGTATTTTCCGGATTAACATCTCTCTCTCTCTCTCTCTCTCTCTCTCTCTCTCTCTCTCTCTCTCTCTCTCTCTCTCTCTATATATATATATATATATATATATATATATATATATATATCTCCTTCAATCATATATGCATACAAACTCTTTATTTCTCACTCCCTATTCCTATCTCTACCTCCGTCTCTCATTATACCTCTCTCTATGTCTATCTTTATTACTTGTCTCCATCACTTTCTTTCTCTCACACTCTTGTCCCTTCTATCTCTATCTCTATATCTATCCCCCAATCTCTCCCTCCCCTTCTCTATCTATATATATCATGTTACCTCTACCTCTCTCCTACTTTATATCTAGGAGGCATCTTTCTATTTATCTCTTTATCACTCCTTTGTATATCTCTTTCTATCTTTATCTCTATATTTGTCCCCTTATCCCTCTATATCTTCCTATATCTATATCACTCCCTCTCTACTTCTCTATCTACAGAGCTCTCTCAACCTCTCTTTATCTCTATCTTTCTTTTTAAATCTCATGCATCTATCTCTTTCTACCCATATCTTTGTCTACCTCCCTTCCCCATCTCTCTATATATCCCTCTATCTATGTTATCTCATGGCTTCCTATGATTGTAAAAAATGGACAAAATGGATTCGTTGAAAAGTCCTTAGAAACTATTAAGAAAATGCAATTGATAAATATAAATACAATCTCTATAATCTTTTCTTGTTTTCCCTTTCTTGTGCCAAATGAGAGCTTTAAAATAGGGTTTGACATATATCGCAACAATTGTCTTGGTAGACATGCATGCAAAATGTGGTTCAACTATAAACATTCCACTTTAAATGTTAGTTTATCTCTCACCATTTACCTCTTGGGCTCTCTATTTCTCTACCTCCCTCGATGTCTCTTTTTTTTCCATCTCTCTTTATGTCAATATCCATCTCTCTTTGTGTCTTTCCCTATCTCCATTTATTATCACAACTCTAACGAGTGATGAATTTTAGAAGCATATATCATGTTTTATCTAAGATTATTATTAAACTTACTTTTTAGTAAATACCATGTTTTACTTATGCTAAAAATATATTATATACATAATATTTAATTGTGCTTTTTATGTATAAAATCTATAAGTGAATTATATCTATTATTACTATCATACATGACATGCATTATTAAATAAAAATATATTAACAAAAAATAGATCTCTCTCTCTCTCAACCCTCTCTCCTCTCTTGATCTTTTTGTATCCATATTTTTCACTACCTCCATCTCTCCATCTTTCTATTTCTTTCTATCCATATTTTTCACTAACCCCATCTCTCTATCTTTTCTCTTGCCCTCTCTATCTTTATATTGATACCCTCTATTTATCTCTCACCTCTTCATTGAACCATCTAATCATCTTCTCTTCCATTTCTTCTGTCTCCTTCTATCTTCATATTGATACCCTCTATTTATCTCTCTCCTCTTCATTGAACTATCTAATCCTCTTCTCTTCCATTTCTTCTATCTGCCTCTATCTTCCTCTTCCCCCTCTATTTATCTCTCTCCTCTTCATTGAACTATCTAATCCTCTTCTCTTCCATTTCTTCTATCTGCCTCTATCTTCATCTCTACCTATATCTTCCTCTTCCCCCTCTATTTATAAGTGGATGTATAATTGATTTGAAGCTATCACTTATCTATTGACACTTTTGCTGTGCAAACAACATTATATACTAAATAGCCCACTAATTGACCATATATGGATATATATGTATAAAAAAAATACACCAAATTATTTCCAAAATGACCTTTGACAACTCTTTAACGTACCGAACGCAGCAAGATACAATTTGAAAGGGCGTAATCCTGTCGAAAACTAAATTATAACTTTTTGAACTTGACTTAGAATGACAAATAGGCACTCCGCATTTGGAAGAAAAGGCCAAACGAAGGTGCCTCCAGGCTAAGCCAAGGGTTTTTCGTACGGGTAGCTTTTCCTTTGAGTCAGGGTTTTGTTTTCAATGTCAACAATTGCATTTTCCCTGAACCTGCAGTTGTCACTGTTGAAGATGATTTTGTGCTGTGGAATAAGGTTAACCGTGCTCAAATACATTCGTTGCTTCCTTTGTGTTCTCCATAAAGACGTCCTCATTACAGGTCTACTGGTGTCGATCAGACAGCGAAATGCCTGAACAATTCCTTGGGTCAACATTGTTTTTTTCTTTGCTTGTGTGTCCTAGGGTTTCCTGGAACTTTCCTGCCTCGGAGCAGGAAACTTGATAGCTGCTTCCCTATAAAGACGCACCAATTACAAGGCTATTGGCGTCGATCAGGCAGCAAAATGCCTGACTAATTCCCTGGGTCAATAAAATGGCTTTTTTTTGGTAGTTTTCTATACTACTCTGCCCTAGGGTTTAACTTCGTGTCAGAGAAGGCCGAGGAAGAGTAGCAGACATTCAAATGAGTGCTGAAGAAGCTTGTGTGTTTAATGCAGAGCAGGGGCACGATGTTTGCATCCCCGTGCATGACATTAATAATCAAAATGTCAGAAACAAGGGAAATACAAGGAAACTAAAGGTTTTGCTTGGTGCTGTATTCTGCATTGAAGAAGCAACAGAGGAGGAGATGTCGTGCAAAGATAGTATAACATTGTCACTAACTTCAGGTATTATTATGGCAGCCAACTACAGCGCCATCACATCTCTTCCAAGCAGCCATGAAAACAGAGATGAAGGAGTTCGTCAAGCTGTACTGATACCAGCTACCTTTTCTCTGATGGCCACATTATTTATAATGAGGGCTGAAGTGGGCATGCCCACATTCTATTTTAGGAGAGCGAAAAAGCTTGTAGATTTCGCTATCATTTTCACTGCGTGCAGTTACTCAGCTTTCGTTGCCATGAAGTGGGGTCCAATCTCTCACGGTACTGTTGTTGCCATTTTCTTCACAGCCATTTACATGTTTTTTCATTGCAATTGTATTCGTTTCCCCTAAATTTAGAATTAAATCCCTTCGATCTATAGGATGAATGGTGGGTAAATCTTGGGCATGTGTTAATCTTATCCTCTGTTTCCATTTTGTTATTATATGACTGATTTTTTTAATCTCATCTAATCACACCATGTAAATTTAGAATTAAAACCCCTCAATCTTTAGGATGAATGGTGGGTACATCTTTTTTTTTATCTTATCCTCTATTTCTATCTTGTGATTTTTTTAATCTCATTAGATAACATCATGTAAATTTAGGCTAAGTATTAGATAATGAATGCTCAGTGTCCTATGCATTTTCATGAAAGATAAGTATGAACTACTACAAACATATGTCAATGAGTTTGACTCAAAAATTACACACTTGAATCCTAATAGCAATATCACAATTTGACTTAATGTCAAAAATATTAAATTACTTATTTTCTTCCATTATTTTAAATTTTTAGATATTTGTGGGACTATTTCGTGTGAGTGACGGTCACAAATATACACTTTTCTTGCTGATTTCACGTCTGTCTTCCTCGACTCGCTGACTGATTTCACACTTTTCTTGGTTATTTCGGGGCAATAACGTGGGCGCACAGACTCCACTCAATAAACTATACCTTCGTCGTTTCTGTGTTCTTGCCAGGCAAGAAGATGGAAGCAACCTACCAATTTCATCTATCTCGACTCGATCATCGCTTCTTCTGTTATTTATACTTCACCTCCTGCAGCACTGATTTCCTTCTTTTCAACTATAGGGCGTGCCAAAGATATCCATTCTAGGTTTATTTGTTTTTAGAGCAGAGCATCAGTGTTCTGTCAATGGCTTCCACTTCAACATCTGGTCGAGGAGAAGTAGAACAGAAACGCGATCCATTTTCTGCACTTGAACCTCCCAACAAGAAGATAAAATCCTCCTTGACTGCAAAGCAGTATTATGTATTCATCAACCATCGAGGCCCAGACGTCAAAACAACCCTGGCTCAACAGCTGTACGATTCTCTACAAGAAGCTGGGATCAGAGCATTTCTAGATGCTCCAGAGACTGAACTCGGAGATTATTTTCCTTCTGCCATAAAGAATGCCATTTTCTCTGCCGCAGTGCACATTGCCATCTTATCACCACAATATGCAGAGTCTCCTTGGTGCTTAGCTGAGCTAGTTTTAATGTTCCAAACCAAGGCTAGAATTATTCCCCTGTTTTACAATGTTCAGCCATCCGACTTCCGCTTCATAAAAAATGGAGTTGAAAAGGCATTTTCCAAACTTGAAGAGAAGGGCAGATATCCGAGTCATGACATTCAACAGTGGAAAGAATGCTTGCAGCATGTTTCATGGCTCAAGGGCTACGAACTCAACAGTGAGAACGAGTAAGATATCATCATGTGCTTTCTATCCATTTTTTTTTTTTTAAAGTCTCTTTCCTAAAAACGAGTTTAACTAGACTAAAAATTTGTTTTGTACTCTTATTATTATAGCTTTTATACTCCACCCTGGAGAAAGTGTTGGGTATTTTATTATTGTTAAATTCAACTGTATATTGACTTACTTTCTCTGGAGGGCTTCAGGAGATCACTTTAAACTTTCTTTTTTAACCTGGAATTAAATCTAAGAAGTGAAGAGGGGGCCCGAGGGTTAAAAAATGTTTAGAATTTTAAAGTAGTTCTGTTTCTCTCCTCGCTAATAGTCCTCAATTTTTAAAGTTTGTTAAGTTCGACTATTGCAAACTTGCAAAGCAGTTTATAGTTCATCTTTTTCAAATGATTTAGATTCAAGTGTTGTTCCCAGATTTTTGTTGAGGTTTCAAACTTTCAAGAGCTTAATGTGTCTGATTTGAATATCTCATCTGGTCACTTTTTTTTTCGTCTTTTTGTCACATTTAGTTCTCTTGTGGCAAATATATCAGTCTTTCTCTTCCTTTTTACTCTGAGTCTTCTTATGCTGTATTGTACTCTGCCCCTAAGCCTTTTCTTTTCAATTCATTAAATTTTCTATTTATTTTAAAAATTAAAAGAAACTTAATTACTTACAATCTTATTTTAATTATAAATTTGTTTTCTCTTTTCTTATTCTCAGCAATCTGAGTAAGCTGTGTAAGGAAGTTGTGTCGGCTGTGGTTAATGAGAAGGACAAAAGAAAAATTCCTCTCCATGTTGCAAAATATGAGGTGGGACTGGATGAGCTAAGAAAAGATTTCTACAGTCATTGCCAGAGAAATGGGCAGATGAGAGATAAAATAATTGGCATCTTTGGTATGGGAGGGTCTGGCAAGACTACTTTCGCCAAATATTTGTTCAATCGCACACATTCAGAATTTAGTAGATCAGCTATTCTGTTTGATGTGCGAGAAAACTATGTCCAAGGTAAGCTGACTTCTCTGCAAAGTAGGCTTCACAATGATCTGTTTCCCACAAATCGACATTCATTTTCCAGTAGAGAAGAAGGAACTGCCTATATGAAGCATGATCTTGAAAGGAGCCATGAAACAAGGTTCCTTATAGTTATAGATGACGTTGATCATCAAAATCAATTAGATGCCCTGTTACCCATACATGCCCTCAATCCCAACAGTCTAGTGATTGTCACCACCCGTAACGGGAGGCTTCTTATAAATGCTGGAGTGAGAGTCCGTTATAAGATGAAAGCAATGAATCCAGAGCATAGTAGAGAGCTCTTCTGCCGTCATGCCTTCCATAGGCAATCTTGTAGAAAAGGATTTGAGAAGTTAGTAGACAACTTTGTCCAAGCATGTGGAGGTTTACCTCTTGCCCTTCAAGTAATGGGCGGGCATGTTTATGGAAGCAACATGGCTTATTGGAAGTCACAATTGGGTGAGGTCAAGGCAAGACTAAACAGAGACATAAAAGATACGCTTAAAATAAGCTATGATGCTCTAGAGGAGGATCAAAAACAGATCTTTATGGATATAGCGTGTTTTTTCATTGGAGAAGATGTGAGCAGAGCTATAAGTATATGGAAGGCTTCAGGGTGGAGAGCCGAACATGCACTTCAGATCCTGAAGGACAGGTGCCTTGTTGAAGTGGAAACTCCTCCTATAGATGCTGCCCCTACAGGATGCCACTTTGTGCCAGAGTTTGTTTTGAAAATGCATGACCACCTCCGCGACTTGGGCAGGGAAATGGCAGAAAAAGAAACGAGCCAGCCAACAGATAATCAAATAAGCCATCCTCGTCGGCTGTGGCGTCCTGAAGATCTTGTATGTGTTTTTTACGGCCTTAAATTCATGCTTCTAGTTGGAAATGGTTTGTTTTCTTTAAGCTGTTAGAACATTTATATGCAACTTAGAATGAGCATTTTCAAACTGCGATGAAATTTGAGTTCAGATTGGAATGAGCGAAATCAAGGGATTCCAAGACACCCTCGCTGGGTACGAAGGAAAAAGTTTCAGATGTTACGGCTTTCTGAGCAACCCTGGAGATGAATCTCTGGACAACCTTGAAGATGACAACCTTGAAGATGATTATCTGGACATCCATGAAGATGCTTTTGATATAAGATATTTTCTGGGGAGTTCAAAGACATCAACTGATATACAATGGCTTGAACTTGGCTCTCATTCGTGTTCTCTGTTTGTAACTATTCCTGAATGGTTTCCTCTACAAAATTTGCACAGTTTAAGTATTGAAGCAATATTACCTGCAAGATTGTGTCAAAGGGATGATCAGGTATATTCTTTTTCTTGATCAAAAATTAAATTTTAGAAGCATGAATAATTAGTTCGTTCTTGTAAGACTTTTATTATTTAAAAAAATTAGCAGTTTGAACAAATTGATTGTAAATTCCAGGCTATGCTCAAGTTGAAAGAGCTACACTGCAGGTTTTACAATATGCAATTTTCAGACCCCAACCTTGATGATATGTTTAGGAGCAATTTAAACACACTGGTGAGTTCGTTTGGAAGGTTCCGAAATCTGGAAAGTCTGCACATAGATTTTGGATATAACTTCTCAAGCTGGAATATTGAATGGACTTGCTTGCTGAGATCTGTAAGAGAACTCACCAATCTGCAAACTTTAGGGTTGAAATACTTTGAGTTAGAAGGGGAATTTGCTTTAAACAACAGGGGAGAGACAACTGATGATCGGTTTCGTATGAGAAGCCTTGAAGCCATAACTCTGTGTTGTGTATTCGAGACAAAGAAGGTCTCAATTAGTGGACAGTTCTGTCCCACCCTTAAATTTCTTCACCTTTGTTCTATGGAACATTTGATTGAAGTGGATTTGAGAGGGGTGACCACTCTGGAATGTTTGAGACTGTTGAAATGTCGAAACCTGAGAGAAGTATTGGGCAATGATCTGCTAAAACTTGAAATGTTCCACATAAAATATTGCTGCAGTATAAGAAAGTTGCCAAATTTTGGACGTCTCAGATGTCTCAAGAGGATCTATATTAGCCGCTGTCGGAACCTGCAGGATATATCGGCTATTGAAGGATTGAAGGGATTGAAGAGGATCTGGATTTCTTATTGTCCAGAGCTGAAGAGTATAAAAGCTATTGAACAATTAAAGGGACTGAAGAGAATCTGCATTAAGGACTGTCCACAGCTGCAGGGTGTAATTTGTTTTAAAGAATTGAAGGAGTTGAAGAGAATCTTCATTGCGTACTGTGCTAGTCTGGACAAAATGGAAGGCATTGAATTTTCGACATGCCTGGAGAGCATTATCATTGCCCATTGTCCAAGGCTGAAGAACATAGGAGGCCTTGAAGAATTGAAAGGACTGAAGGAGATGGTTATTTCAGATAATCCTGTAATAAGTTGTGTGGAAAGGTTGCAGGTACCGAACGCAGACATCTGTAGCTCCTCATTACTTGTCAATTATGTCCTTTTTAATTTAGTAGCTCTGTTGTTTTTATCTTAGATTTTGGAATGGTTGCATCTAATAATGTATTACAAAGTGTCCTGTTTTCGATTTTCCATATATACTGTTGAAAATAATCTAGCGAGATCACCGTGATTTCAGAGATTGCCATCGGAGCTTACAACTATGGTGGGAAGATCGAGTCAGTCAGATTTTATTGCAGATGAATTTGGCCACGGGAGGAGATCGTCCATCTCATATTTTAACGCAGATAAAATTGTGGACACATTGTCTATGGTGGATGGTTTCTGTGAAATAGAGTGGAAGGGGAATAAATTATCAGATTGGAAGAAACAAGTAAAGGAGGTGATCCATTCGTTTCATAAAACCCATCCTTCACTCAGTACATTCATCTTTTGCGCTGTGGTTTCGGTGTTTCGTCTCTATGGTGGAGACAGGTTCCCGTTTGAGATATCCGATGATATAAAACCTATAAATCTGTTTAGGGATTATGGAGATTGGGTATATATCTGCGTGGTTAATGAAGAAAGGCTCTCAAAATATGACTCCTGGATAGAATCCCCTTATGACATTGAGAAGGCGTTTTTAATGGGAGTGGAGGCAGGCGAAGAGAGGAAAGCCGTCCGGATATTGCAAAGCTTATTTGCTCAACTATGCGTTCATAACCGTGAATATTCTGAAGAATATCTGCAATTTAGACGTGTTGACTCTCATGATTATGATCAGTCTATTGTTTTTGATTATAATGATTTCATCAATGAAGTTGAAGAACACAATGGTAGTGATGATGGTGGTGATGATGATAATGATTATAGCGATAATGATAATGATAATGATAATGATGATGGTGGTGGTGATGATGATGATGATGATGATGTTGGTTCTAGTGGTGATGATAACAAAAATTGCGAGTTTTAATTAAAAACTTTGCTGTTGTAAATGAATTTATAAATATTTTAAAAAGAAAAAAAACTTTTCAAATGAGTTGATTGTTTTATTAGTAATTTTATTATATTAAAAATTAGTATTAATATATTTAACAATATTTATATTATATAGTTTTTCTTTTTCAATGGACTCTAACTTTTTTTTGAGTTCTTGATGTAAATTTGTCATTTTGACATTTAAACATCTCTCGAACTCTCTATCTTATTCTTGTTTATGCACTACAAATTTATGACTTATATCTTGCTTAATAAATTTTTGTGTCATCCATCCACTTATGTATTTCTAACATGGTACTATAGCTCATGTTTAGATAGTTTATGTACTATAGTTCTTTATTGGAGGATTAAAATTTGCTTTCCTAAAATCTTATAAATCTTCATTTGCTCCCCTCTTAGGTTTTTGAATGACATAAAAAGTTAGAAACGATTTATAAGAAATATATAAATCTTTTGTATTAAAATTTACTTTCCTAAAATCTTATGAATCTTCATTTGCTCCTCTCTTAGGTTCTCAAATGACATAAAAAATTAGAAAGGATTTATAAAAATATATTAATCTGTATAACATGTATGTTTTCGTAAGATCTAGATGCCTACATAGCTTTCATCTATCCCAACATGTGTAATATTATTATGTTAAAAAAAGATTTCGTTTTAAGTTGTTTTAGGAGATTGTATGACATAGTAACAAACAAGATTTTGAAGCTTAGATCAAGCGACATATTCAAAGTGACATTCTTAAGTCTAGCAAACCTCATTGTTGCATACACAAATGTCAAACCTTCTTATTTATGTATAAAGGTTGTCTAAATTAGCTAGATAAATTATTTTGGAAAAAAAAAGATTAAAGGTCATATGAGTAGAGAATTTGAGGTGATTCTTTTATATACAAAGTTAATTAACTAATAGAGGTTAATTTTTTTGTGTTCACATCAAATGTTAGCAACTTGATTACTCCATCATCTACCCAAAAGTGGTTTCTCATACAAAATTGGTGGTGTTGCATTTGAAAAGAGTGGCGTTCACCACTAAACATGGTTTTGAAATATTTTGTTGGTGATTTTAGCATAAGTAAAGGAGATATATTGGAAAGTTAATACTTTTCTAACCAATAAGAACACCATGATGTTATGTTGACATAATCATTTTTACCCCTCTTCCTTACCCACTCACCATTTCAATTTTGTACCTCAACTTTGTAAGGTCAATTCTCAATCATACTAATTTTATTTTAGCTTATTTACTTGAGCTAGAAATTAACAGTACCTCTAATTATGTAAGTGCTTCTTGAAATGACGCTCTTTACTTCCAAAATTTTAGTTTTCTAAGTGATTTTGCTACTAAGGATTAGTTTTTGAAACATCAATCATTTATAACTTTCACTTAAATGGGCTCCTTTTTGGTGTTATTTTTTTAGAAATCAATTTTTTAAAAATCTACAAAGTAGCATAGATTATTTATTACTATTCTACAATCACATGATTTATTTTTACTATTTTGCCCACTTTTAGGTCATATAAAACTTGATTAAATCTAGAAATTTTGTTGTAATGACACCAACATAAAGTGCTAAATATTATACTTGTTGGGAGATCATATCAGAAATTAAAATTGTTAAAATTAAATAATTTAGGGGGTTGTTAATGCTCACACACTCAACTTTTAAAGAATTAATTTAATGTTTTATTAGTGGAGAGATATACACAAGAATTTTCTAATCATAAACAAAGTTCAAGTTTTATTTTGGGGGGTTTTCATTAGATATTTTTCTATTTATTATTATTATTTTATTGTTCGGCTAAATTTAGAGACTATTTTTCTTGAAATAAGGTAGACAAGGTCATTGTATTTTATATTATCTATTAAGCTATATTTCTCAACTTATTCGTAAGAAAATTAACTATGATTAAAAGCGTACTTACTTAAAAATTGATATGGTTAATATACTAATGTATCTAACTATCTCTAAGGATATTTTGTGTTAACTTGAGTATACCAAGTTTCATATTGAGTTTTTGGACCTTCATATAATAGCTATATGGAGACTCTGATTCTTCATTTGTCACATCTTGACCTTTTGTGTCCTAATTTTTAAGAGATACTAAAGACTCTGTGGACTTTTATTGACTATGTTAGACTAGTCAGATGCTTTGATTGATGTTAGATATTGGATTATCATGTTTATGAATGATTAGATGTTTGATTATCATGTCTTGTGAATATCAAGTTATGGTTATACTTTGATTAATGTTCTTATGCATCGTAATTATATATCTTATGAATGGTTGATCATAGAATGAAATGGATTAAAGAACTATCATTTGATTAATGATTAAAGATTATGGATTTTGGTACTAACCCGAACTGATGATAATTTGAGTGTTGTAAGTTTGTAGATAGGTTTTGAAGGCGAGAATGAGGCCCATGGAGAAGAAGTTAGCACTCTAACAGTGGTAGGAATGATAGAATCTGGCACTCACACTCAGTTAGTTAGTGGATTCTACTTTTTTTTAAATGTATTTTGAAATAAGTGTATGTGCATGTTTAAAATTCATTAGGAATGTTGTCGACTCGTTTACGCATTACTTATAGGAAAGTGCATAATTATGATCTTATGTATTGAAATGGTTTACTCATCTAATTGATAATATGCAATTTTAAATGTCTTGTTTGTCCTTTTATTTAAAGGAAATTGAATATAATTTTTGTAAATAATTAGTATTTATCTCAGAAACATAATAGAAAATAAATAATAGTTTTCTATTAAAGACAGGGCACTAAATATAGGAAGATAACAACTTTAAAAGCAACTAACAAGTGTCTCAAAACACTAAACTACGGGTTGTTCCATTAGAGATCCTACTACTAATAACATATTACATCACATCAAAGCTATAACTGATCAGTTCGAAACATATACAAACAAAAGTGAGCTCTGATTATTCTTAATCGCATGACCTAATTACGCTATTACTGCATTGGGCTAGGCTCGTCTCATAAGTACCCAAAGGTGGTAAAGTATCAGGAGTAGCTTGCTTGTCCCAATTAGGAGCATCTTTTGGTTTGGGAACACTGTTCTTTGCAACAATATCCTCCTTAGAAACATTTTCATTCTTCAAAACCTGTTCCAATGCTTGAAGCTCATATGTGTCTAGCATGTGTTTGTATGTATTAAAAAAGTGTGTTGATCTCACATCTTATTTATAGAGTAGCATTACCCCCTATTGCACCAGAATAATGTATCTTTCTTTTGGGATCTTAATAACAACGGACACCTAAAACGTTATGAAAATGAATGTGAGTTTTCCATTAAACGTAGTAAGCCTCCTTGCTTTTCTTTGAAAAATATCCTCATTATGCTTGGACTACAGAGACCAAATGATTTCACCAAAGAGTATTAACCAAAACACATTAAGTTTATCATCAAAACAATCAACAAAACTAGCCAACACTTATATCCAAGAAAAACTGGGGGAAGAGTTCCAAATGATAGGGTGACCACACTAGTACATTTGAGGCCAAATTCTGATGGCTATCTGTCATATTTTCAATGCCTATCTGTCAGTACTTCGACAAATGTAATCGTCGCGGTTATTTCATTGGAAATTGCAACGAAAGTGGTAACTGTCGATATTCCGACAGGATATCCATCGGAACCTACCACACTAATATCCATCTTATTATATCATTTCATATAGTACATCTATCATAACGCTGACGAAACATGTAGACTATCCGTCGGACAGCCTGTCGGAATGTTGACGATGTTCCTGTCAGGATGGCGATGGAAATGCAATGACCAGCTGATAGGAAACCCCGTTGAAAGTATAGCACTGTCGTTGTTTTGTCTGTCGGAATGCCGACGGACATGTAGTGACTGTCTGACAGGAAACCCTGTCGAATGTATAACATTATCGTCGTAATTATCTGTCGAAAATGAGCTCTAGCCGACGGACATCCTGTCGGAATGCGGACGACAATACAGTGACAGTCCGCCAGGACAACCCATCGAGTGTATAGCACTGTCGTCATAACTATCTATCGAAAATGTAGTTTTTCTGACAGAAAAACCTGTCGGATGTATAGCGCTTCCGTCAAAACGGTTTCCATTAGCGTTGAAATTGCGACGGATATTAACACTAAAGATAACAAAGCTTAAGAGACCATCATAGGGGGTCTCCGTCTTTGGTCCATATTACTGACAAAACGTTTTATATTTCATTAGCTCATAAAATAAGGGGATCTGAAAGAATTGAATAGAATATTTTCATGATAACATATTATTTAAGTTGACGTTGCACGAATTTATTTACTTCAGGCACTTGTAGACTAAAAGGACAACGATAAAGAAACATCTCCTCCAGTGGCCTACATTATTCAGGCCACAGGAGTGGATACTTCATTCTCATTGTCCTCGTAGTCTACAAGTGCGCGAAGTAGATAAATTCGTGCAATGTCAACTTAAATAATGTACGTTATACATGAAAATAACATCTTCTAAAATCTTTCAAATCCCTGCATTTGATGAGCTAACAAAATATAAAATGTTTCCTCAATCGTATGGACCAAAGACGGAGACCAACTATTATGGTCTCTTGAGCTCTATTATCTTTAGTCCTAGCTACTGGGTAAAGGCCTGAAAGACTTATACCTGCCGATCGTCAAGAATAATCACTGCCTTGCCTTTATGTACACTGCACAATATCCAATATAATACTAAAGATGAAGAGAAGGCATAAAATATGAATGGATAAAAGAAACGAAAAATACAATAATATTATCTTGTTGTTTACCTTCTCATGATTGATCCCATTCTAGCAAAAGCCTTTTACACTTTTGCAACTCATCAATACTAAAGGCCTGGAGGAATTTTATACGATCACTAGCACATTTCGTGCATGGATGAGAAACAGTATCCAAAGTTTCCTGATTTTGAGAAGAGGTATGAGTGGAGGCCAAAGAAGAGATATTTGTGAAGGTTTTATAGACATAGGTTACTGAATCATCATCTCTGCACTGGTACTCAATCTGGAAACCTTCGTCCTCACTTTTGTCCCACCTCAGCTCAGTAAAGAAGATATTCTCTAGAATTTTAGACATCCAACAAATCTCCACAAATATCCCTTCTAGCCTTCACTGAATACACCTCTTCTCAAAATTTAAAAAACTCTCGATCATTGATTCTCATCAATGTACGAATAAAATTGTGACAAAACACTTAATCCCTAATTCAATCTTTGAAACATAAAATTGTTAAAGAATATAAATACTACTTTTAAATATAAACAATTTCCCATTAAAAATCATTCTATATAAAATCCCAGATAAAAAAAATCTTTCCTGGTACAATATTCATAATCTCATTTGAAAAAAACGAACTCTTCAATCATCATCATCACTATCCTCATCATCATCTTCCCATTCACAGCCATTGAATTGTGCAATGTCATTAACTAAATCATTATAATCAATAACTATATACTTGTCACCACTGCTATAGTGTCGTAGCTCTTCTTCAGAATATTCGTTGGTGTCAACGCATAGTTGAGCAAATATGCTCTGCAGTATCCGGAGGGTTTCCCTTTCTTTGTCTGCCTCCACTCCCATTAAAAACGCCTTCTCTATTTCATAAGGGGATGTTATCCAGGAGCCACATTCTGAGAGTCTTTCTTCATTAACCACGCAGATATACACCCAATCTCCATTATCCCTAAACATATTTATAGGTTTTACCTCATCACAAAAGTCAAGCTCAAAAGGCCCAGATGCTGTCTGAGGAAACACTTTAACCACGGCGCAAAAGATGAATCTCTTCAGTGAAGGATTGGTTTCACTAAGCTCATTGATCATCTCCTTTATTTGTTTACGCCTCTCCTCATAATAAAATTCCATCCAATCTATTTCATAGAAAGCATCTACCATAGACAATGTGTCGCCAATTTTATCTGCATTAAAATATGACATGGACGATCTCCTCCTAATTTCCTTTGCAACATAATCTGACAGAGCCGATCTCCCCACCATAGTTGTAATCTCTGACGGCACTCTCTGAAATCATGGCTCTCCCTAGATTATTATTTTCAACAGTATATATGGAAAATCGAAAATAGAACACTTGAAATATAAATTTATTAGATGCAACCATTCTGAGAAAAAAAACAGAACTATTAAATTAAAAAGGAAATAATTGACAATTGATGAGTAACTACAGGTGTCTGCGTCAGTACCTGCAACGTTTTAGCACGACTTAATATAGGGCTATATGAAATAACCATCTCCTTCAGCATGTTAAAAATTCAGTGCCTGCCATACTCTGCAGCCTTGCACAGTTCGCATTGAAGATTCTCTTCAACTGCTTGGATTCTTTAAAACAAATTACACCCTGTAGCTGTGGACACTCCTCTATCCAGATTCTATTCAATCCCTTCAATTGCTCAATTGCTTTTATGCTCTTCAGCTCTGGACAATAGGCAATGAAGATCCTCTTCAATCCCTTCGATCTTTCAATAGCTGATATATCCTCCAGGTTCCCACAGCGGCTAATATAGATCCTCTTCAGACAATTGACAGGCCCAAAATTTGGCAACTTTCTTATAGTGCTGCAATATTTTATCTCGAACATTTCAAGTTGTAGCAGATCATTGCCCAATACTTCTCTCAGGTTTTGACAATCAGACAGTCTCAAACATTCCAGTGTGGTTACCCCTGTCAAATCCACTTCAATCAGATCACTCATAGAGCAAAGCTTTACAGATTTAAGCGTGGGACAAACCTGTCCACCGATGGAGACCTTCGTTGTATTGCTTTATTCACACATAATTATGGCTTCAAGGCTTCTCATTAGAAACTGATCATCAGTTGTATTTCCCCTGCTCATTAAAGCAAATTCTCCTTCTACCTTGAAGTATTTCAACCTTAAAGTTTGCAGATTGGGGAGTTCTCTTACAGATTTTAGCAAGCAATTCCATTCAATATTCCAGCTTGAGGAATCAAATCCAAAATCTATGTCCAGACTTTCCAGATTTTTGAACCTTCCAAACGAACTCACCACTTTGTTCAAATCTTTCGTAAACATATCTTCAAGGTTGGGATCTGAAAAATGTTCTTGGTTTAATTCCCAAGATAGCTCTTTCAACTTGAGTAGAACCTGGAATTTACAAACAATATGTTCAAACTGCTATTGTTTTCAATGATAAAAGTCTTACAAGAACGAACTAATTGTTGAGTCAACCAAAATTTAAATTTTGATCAAGAAAAAGCATATACCTGGTCATCACTTTGCCACAATCTCGCAGGTGATACTCCTACAAGTCTTGAAGTTAGAAAATGTTCAATCTAAGATACACACAAATGTTCTAACAGCTTAGACAAAACTAGCCATTTTCCAACCAAAAAAAAAACACATACAAGATCTTCAGGACGCCACAGCCGACGAGGATGCCTCATTTGATTATCTGTTGGGGGCCTCGTTTCTTTTATCTGCCATTTCCCTCCCCAAGTCGCGGAGGTGGTCATGCATTTTCAACACAAATTCTGGGTGATAATGGCATCCTATAGACATAACACATAGAGGAGGAGTTTCCACTTCAACAAGGCACTTGTCCTTTAGGATCTGAAGTGCATGTTCGGCTCTCCACCCTGAAGCCTTCTGTATACTTATAGCTCTGCTCACATCTTCTCCTATGAAAAAACACGCTATATCCATAAAAAAAAATCTGTTGTTGATCCTCCTCTAGAGCATCATTGCTTATTTCAAGCTTATCTTTTATGTCTCTGTCTAGTCTTGCCTTCACCTCGCTTAATTGTGCCTTCCAGTAAGCCATGTTGCTTCCAAAAACATGCCCGCCCATTACTTGAAGAGCAAGAGGTAAACCTCCACATGCTTTGACAAAGCTGTCTACTATGTTCTCAAATCCTTTTTTACAAGATTGCCTATGGAATGCATGATAGCAGAAGAGCTCTCTACTATGCTCTGTATTCATTGCTTCCTTCTTAAAACGGATGGTCACTCCAGCATTTATAAGAAGCCTCTCGTCACGGGTTGTGACAATCACTAAACTGTTGGAATTGAGGGCATCCATGGATAACAGGGCATCTAAATGATTTGGATGATCAACGTCATCTATAACTATAAGGAACATTGCTTCGTGGCACCTTTCAAGATCATGCTTGATAGAGGCGGTTCCTTCTTCTGTACTGGAAAATGAGTGTTGTTTTGTGGGAAACAGATCATTGTGAAGCTTACTTTGCAGGGAAGTAAGCTTACCTTGGACATGGTTTTCTCGCACATCAAACAAAATAGTGGATCTACTCAATTCTGAATGTGTACGATTGAACAAATATTTGGCGACAGCCGGCCAGACCATCCCATTCCAAAGATGCCAATTATTTTATTTCTCATCTACTCATTTATCTGGAAATGACTGTAGAAATCTTTCATAAGCGGACACAACTTCCTTACACAGCTCACTCAGATTGCTGAAAATAAGAAAAGAACAAACAAAAATATAATTTAAAAAATTGTTAGTAATTAAGTTTCCTTTAATTTATAAAATACAAAATTTAATGAAATGGAAAGAGAAGGCTTAGGGGCCAGAGTACAATACAGCATAAGAAGACTCAGTAAAAAGGAAGAGAAAAACTGACATAATTGCCACAAGAGAACTAAATGTGAAAAAAAAAGAGAAAAAAAAACCAGATAAGATATTCAAATCAAACACATTAAGCTCTTCAAACGGCTACCAAAAACCTGGGAACAACACTTGAATCTAAATTATGTGAAAAGAAGGTAACTATAAACTACTTTGCAAGTTTGCAATAGTCCAACTTAAAAAAGTAGAAAAATGAGATGTATTAGCCAGCAGAGAAACCGAACATTCTAAACATTTTAAATCCCTAAGGCCCCTCTTTTAAGATTTTATTTCGGGTTAGAAAAGAAAGTTTATTAGAGTGATCACCATAAGCTCTCCAGAGAAAGTTCCTGGTTATAAAGTTGAAATTACTAATAATAAAATACCCATCACTCTCTAGCACCGGTGGAGTATAACAGCTATAACAATAAGTACAAAACAATTTTAGACTAGTTGAACTCGTTTTTAGGAAATAATTTTTTTAAAAAGCCTAGAAAAAAAAAAGGATAGAAAGCACATGATGATATCTTACTCGTTTTCTCCGCTGAGATTGTAGCCCTTGAGCCATGAAACATTCTGCAAGCATTTTTTCCAATCTTTCCACTCTTGAATGTCATGACTCGGATATCTGCGCTTCTCTTCATGTTCGGAAAATGCTTTTTCAACTCCATTTTTTATGAAGCGGAAGTCTGATGGCTTAACATTGTAAAACAGGGGAATAATTCTAGCCTTGGTTTGGAACATTAAAACTAGCTCAGCTAAGCACCAAGCAGACTCTGCATATTATGGTGATAAGACGACAATGTGCACTGCGGCAGAGAAAATGGCATTCTTTATGGCAGAAGGAAAATGATCTCCCAGTTCAGTCTCCGGAGCATCAAGATATGTCGGGATCCCATCTTGGTGTAGAGAATCGTAGAGCTGCTGAGCCAGGGTTGTTTTGGTGTCTATGTTAATTATGGGTAGCTTGGACAGCTTCTTCCTTACCAAGAAATAACAGCATTAGTTATGGGTAGTTTTGGACAGCTGTTTGTCCTGACTAGAATTAGAAAATGGTTTTTTTTGTCAAACAAATATTGTTAGGATAAAAACAATTATTATTTAATATTGGCTCTTTTCATGTGACACCTCATAACCAAGTTTGTTAGTGGTTATTGAGTTGTCTTAATCTCATCCGTTGATTGAGAATCAATCTCGGCCGTTGGTTTTCCAACAGAAGTAGTATAAAAAGGGGTCATTGGGTCATTTGGAAGTGTGACGTTTTGGAGAAGAATTTGCAGTGATAGCAAATAGTCTTGCAGTGTTAGCAAGAGGCGCAGTGATAGCGTTGGTATAGCAGTGGAGGATATCAGCAGGAGATATTAGGAGTTTGTCGGAGTTCTGCCAGTAAGAGGCAAGGAATTCTTTTGTAACTCTTATATTGCTGAAGATTAATATATTTTCCATCTGTAAAACTGGTTTTCCCTTAGAGGTTTTTCCAGGGAGGATTGTCCAAAAATATTGTGTCCTTGTGTTGCTTATTTCTTTCCGCATTTTAGTGAAGTTGTAGTTGTGTTATTTTTTTATATTTAGCTGTAAATTTATTTACAGGAGTTAAATAATCTTTATGAGATAGGAGATTAATAATCAGTGACTGCAATAGGAATTTTCACATGGTATCAGAGCTGAGTTAAGGGTAGAAGGTTTGCCCTAGGAAAGAAATTGAGGGGTTTTATAACCTAGTTTGATCTCTTTTAATTATTATTGCTTTAATCCCTTGAGATGGCTTCAGCTGGTTTGAGAGATCAGAACAGATTAGATGGTACCTCAAATTTTGGTGTCTGGAAAGCCAGAATTTCTTTATTGCTGGAAGAGAATGGTATCAAGGAATATGTTACCAGTACTGTAGCTGTACCTACAGATCCAGTACTACTTGCAGCATACAAGAAGGA
>MU227804.1:14442-25083 GCA_018584345.1 Thuja plicata
ATTCATTAATCATTATTTTTACATATCTTGAGTGAAAACAAAAGAAAAGATACATTAATCATAATTCATTTATCCTTCATGTTTAGCATTGCATTTCATAAACTAAGTTGCATACATCAAAATCCAAGAAGATAGTTGCATTCATTTTACCTTTGCATGAAGTATTGCATCCATATCATTGCATTGCATCAACATACATAAATAAAAAAAGAAAAATCACATAGAAGTAGTTGCATAAATCATCAAATGCATCCATTTATCTATGTCCTATTCTAAGGCATTGCATCCACAGCATAAATAAAAATAAGTGCATCAAAGACATCATGTAGATATGCATATAAATAAATCTCACATCAATCAACATTAAAGGGAAATAAATCAAAGATTGTCATAGATAAATGTCCATCATCAAATGTCTATAACAAATCATTATATCAAAGATACATCGACAAAATGATCCATACATCAAGTCTCGATCAAAACTCCATATGATACATCAATGCAATCTCTGGATATCAAGCTCATGTCTAAGACCCAGCTGGGGCACCTGATCCATCTCTAGCAGCACCTGATCCATCCCCTGACCCATTGGGACCCCTGTCACCTACTCTATCCTGTGTTGAAGGTGGTTCCTGACTTGTACTATCACTCATAGGTAACTGAGCCAGGGTAACCAAGAATTGTTGTAACATCATAGTCACCTGATCTTAGTCACTGATCTAACCATCTAGTAACTATAGTCATCCCGACCTGTAACCCTCTCACATCCTGTACTAAGCTATCAACAATAGGAGGAAATGGAGGTTCCTGCAGTGCCTGAGGTTCCTGTGGTGCCTATAGTGCTAATGGAACTTGTGGTATCACCTATATCTAAGGTGCACCTTGAACCTATGGGTCTACCTGTGGGGGTACCTATGCCTGTCTCTGTAGAGATGTTGGTCTCTACGGATCATGACCCTATAAAGGAACCTATAAAAAAACCTACCTGGCTGCCTACACTCTTCTATGTCTCTTCCTAGCCCAAGCTACAGCTGGAATAGCCCAAACTTGTCTCTGCATCGATACCTGCACTCATCTCTATCTAGGCTACCCAAACCCACCACCTCGAGCTCTAACATGACCACTCCGCATATGAGGTTTTGCAACTCTTTGTACCTGAGGTACTCTCTATGCTCTCTATCTCCAAGGTCTACCACCACCACCACCATCATCTCCATCTCCATCTCCATCATGAGCATATAGCTCATCAATATCAGGTATCGTCACTACCGGATCCATGAATCTAGTAAATCTATGTCAAAAAAACCACTCTCGATACTTAGCAGACATACCTCCATCGGCCACATGATCCATCATATCCCATCTAACATGGCCTAGCCACTCAATCTCTGCACATGAAAATTGATAATCAACCTGAGCTCCCCACATGGATCACTCTGCTTGTACTCTAGCATACAATGTCATACCCTGTGACATATCTTGAACAAGACCAAACTGACGAAGAACTCTCCCAAAGTAGAATCTCTCTATGCATAGTGGTGATCAAACAATCATCCACCGAGGGGAAAACATATATGGAAGCTCATCATCATCCTCTCTCCATCCCTTGCAGCCCAAGTAAGGTCTCCATACGACCTGATCAATATCGTCAATAGTCTGACACTAGAACTCAACCTTGCCTAGACGATGCTGAACAAGCATGCCATCATATAGAAATACATATGGATATCCTTGAGCTTGCACTCATGCCATTATAGGTTTAGTAATCAGGATATGCTCTCAAGTCCATAGCTGTAACAATACTGCACCTACAGAAATAGCTGCACCGTGCCTGTACACAACCTCGTGTAAATCATGATATAACTACGCTAGGATGCATGATCCCCAGTAATATCCAAGGATGAGAAATAAATTCCTCTAGTATGTGGCCCCATCCGACTGAAAATCAATGACCTCTCTTATTCGGTAAGAGAAGTCCTCCAATCACGGCTCCTAGTAAAGCTGGTAAAGTAGGAAATGAAGAAAACTGTGCCCATGTAATGCTATCATCACCAATAGTGGCATCTCTGAACACCTGTCTACATGCGCTACCATCATAGACCTAATCATATTAAAGCCTCTCTCCATGGGTCAGGATCCTCAGTAATCTGTATACAGCCTCTGGCGTGATGGTCATCTCGCTGAGGGGTAGATGGAATATGTTATGGTCAAAGTGCCAATGTTCTTCCATAGCTACCAATAAACCTCAGTTCAGCTGAAATTGAGGAAGATCCAAAAGGAATCTAATCCCACATGTCTCGATTATATGTCTCTCTGGAGGGGTCAACTCATCCACCAGATCGAAGACCCAAGCCACTACATTCCATACGTACAACTTACGGTAATATGCCTAAATTTTGCAAACGAAGTGAATTATATTAGTATCTTTCTATTTTTGGATCATTCTAAGTTAATCAAACATATTAAAACTATCTTTTCTCTTTTTTAGTACATCAACCTATTGTTCCTGACCTCTAGATATTGAGAAGGGATCAATTTGTAATATCTTTTAATCAATCTGATTGACACATCAAACATTCACTGGTATGATTATTCTAATATCCTAAACACTAAGTAACATCATGGAATCACATCTTTTTATCTTGGTAATCAATCTGGTCATCTAGACGTTCATTTGAAGACAACTTGTTCTATTCTAAATCAGGTTTTCATCACATATCATCTTATGCATCATTTCATTATGCAAAAGCGTCATTTCACGCTACGCGTCATTGAAAATCTCATACACGACATTTACAGTGTTGGAGGCGTTTCTTTACAGCATACATGACATTTTCCAACTCTACACATCATTCAACCTATGATACGCGTCATTAAAATCTTAAGGGTTTCCTACACGTCATTCTAAACATGGGGTTCACATTTTGACCTAACTCCTAAGCGGTTTTTGACACTTCATATACATCATTTGACTACGCGGATGCGGCATTTCACTATCCTACGCATCATTTAAAAGCTTCTACGTGGCATTTTTCTAAATCTACTCTAAAAAGCATAAAAAAAATGACATTAAATGCTATAAAAATGAGAAATAAATGCACCAAGAAGGATCAAATCACTCACCGGAGGTCCATAGTCAAGCGGTCTCTGATAACAGCATGCTCTCTCGAACTGATACTCTTGAATAGGGACCACCATTGCTCTCAATCACAATAGAATCAGAGCAAAATCTCAATAGTGAAAAGTGAAAATGAATAGTAAATCTACATTTTCTGTACATTGGGGCATCTTGTGATCTTATCATCATTGTTCTTAATGTTTTCAGAAATGAAATCATTTAGATATACTTTTTCATCAACCACATCATATTTAACATCATATATCAAAAATGTTTTCATTTCTGAGGGGGCATATCATATCAGATCATCAGATCTGTAGCATCCTATATCAAATCTGGGGTATTAAAATTTCAAACTTTTGTCAGTGGGGCATTTTGCATCAAGTTCTGCATCAAGTTTTGCATCAAAGTTTCACATCAAATTTCACATCAGTATTCATATCAAGTTTTGCATCAATCAATCAGTATTAAATCAGTGATTAGGACATGCAATTTTCTTTGAATCAATGCGCTTCACATATCAATTCAAAGAGGGGCATTTTTAGACACCCAAAATTGACCATGTGTCTTAGTATCATCAAAATATGCAAATCTCAGCAAATCTCATCAAAATGCTTAAAATGCTTCAAAATGGATCAAAATCAAATTAAATGGACATTTATCAAATCAAATTGGATAAAATAAAATAAAATCAAAGGATTAAATAATCATGAAATCAAATAATCAAATATAAGCCTAAAAGGGATGAATCAAAATTATATAATTGATTTTAATCAATTAATTGTATAGTTTTAAATCAAAAATCAAATTGAGCCTATTCACCCTTACATGACTAATTTAATTAATTGATTGAATTAAATAAATCCTAATTTCTTTCAACATAATTTGATCAACCAATGAGAATTGAGGACTTTGTCTCCTTGTCCCAACCTTTGAGACAACCATTTAAATGGTCCCCTATTTGAAACCATTTGAGAGATCAAACTCAACCAAGGATTAACCCATGGTCAATTCACTCTACTCCCTACCCTTGGGATTTTACTATAAATACAAGCCATTTCTAAGCATAAAGGGATCCTAGAAAATTTGAATGCATAGCATCATCACTATAGGCAATTTGATAGAAATTGAGCATTATCTTGAGTATTTGAGAGAAAATTATGAGATTTGAGAGCATATCATGAGCATTTGAATTCATCTTTGAAGTAAATTGAGAGAATTGAGAGCTAGGTTAAGCATTTTTTATCATATTTTCTCATTCTAGGATGGTCACTAGTGGAGATTAAGGCTGAGAGCTCTAATTGCAAAGCCTAGTTAGAGAACCATGGAATGTTATGGATTTTAAATGCAATTATTTAGATTAATTTGATTAGTTCTTTCTATAGAATTGTAGCTAATTGTCCTAATTTCATGAAGGTGTATTAACTCACACACAGGTTTCTATACAAGCAAGGTGAATTTATTCATTTACTTGTCTTCAATTCAATTTCATCTTCAATTCAATTTGTAATGGTATTGTTCTTTACCTCCTTATTCTATTGATTCTTTTCCTAAACTTGCTAATACCTTTATCCAGCAATTTCAAAATAACATTGGTCCATAAGTTTCCTTAAGTAATTTAATGCATTGTAAACAAAATACTAAGGAAAAATTGACTGATTTTATTGGTAGATTTAAGCATTTGTATGCTTAGATTTCTTATCATGTTCCTGATATTGATATTCAACATATGTTTAATTCAAATTTACAAAAGGATATTAGAGATAATATTCTTCTTACTGAATTTACCTCTTTTCAATAACTTTGTGCAGCACTTCATCCTTATCAATTACAAGTGAGTCAATTTGAGAGAAACACTACAATGGCTCTTGTTCCAGTAGATAAGAGTGATGCCGCTCCTGATCCTAATAAGTTTCAGAAACCTAACAACTATGTCAAGATAAATGAACAGGTGAATGCAATCACTGATCAAGTTATTGTTGCATCCAACAATGCCACTTTTGCATCCACTGCTTTCTGTATGAATCATATGTTTACTCCTCTCTCTGAATCTTTACATTCTATCATGAGTAGGTTGTTAAGTGCTAATATGATTACTTTGCCTCCTATTTGACCTCTTCTCCCTACTACGATGACATCAAAATCCTTTGATCCTAAAGCCTTTTGTCAATATCATCGTCAACATGGTCATGATACTGAGAAGTGTTATTCTCTAAAGCATAAGGTTAAGGACTTAATTGATTCTAATGCTTTATTTGTTGATAATTTTGATGGTAGCGAGAAATTTTTTTGTCTCTCCTCCTAATCAAAATATTCAAATCTATACGAATCCATTACCTGCACATGATACTAATACTATTGTTCAACCATCTACTGTGGATATTGTTTATGATTCAAAGATGGGTGATCGCAATCATGTGGAGCATGCTGTTTTGTCTCAACCTGTATCTCCACCCCAGCCTCAATCTCAACCTCTTGTTCAAGTTCCTCCACTTCAATCTAAACTTCATGTTCCACCTAAACCTTAGAAACAAACTAAGGATAAACACCTAGGGAACTCTCAATCACCTTTGATGACTCTGAGACTATTAAGGCTCCCGATGGTCCCGTTTATATTTATGCTAGGATTGCTAAGATACCTATGCGTGGTTGTCTTGTTGGTCCCACATCTTTAATAAATTTCATTACTGAGGAAAAACTTTTTAAGAAAAACCTAGAACGTGATTGTTATGATACATCTAATGCATGGATCCAAACTTGTAATAGTTTTCTCTATCCATCACTTGGTTCTATTAACTTGCCTTTTGAACTTTGTGGTAAAGTTGTAGATACTAACTTCACTGTCATTCCTACTTTTGATCAATTTCAATTCAAATTTGGTTTGCCTTGGTTAACTGTCATGCATGCCATTGCTTCTCCTATTCATAGTTGTATTAAGTTCATTCATAATGGAGAAGAGAAAATGATTAATCATAGTTTGTATCAACCTTCTAGGCCTAGAGATTGTGCTACTCTTGATTTTATTTGGCCTTCATTACCTAATTCATGTCCTCCTCACCCTGATAACCTTTTTTTTTTCATATCAAGCCTATAAACATTGCAAGATTGTCAAGTTAAGCATGCCTTAGATAGATCTTAACCATGGTCTTTTTCCGACTCCTTCTATACCTCCTTTATCCATTACTTCTAGTTCTATTACTCAACCTCCCAGTGTCACTTCTTAGCCTACTGATAATCCTCCTCTCAAAGCCTATGAAAGAACCAATTGTTGTTCCTCCTAGTTCTCAACATGTATCAAACAAACAGAAGTGTAACCAATCTGCTAATGAATGTCGTAAGAAGCATAGGGCTAAATCTAGGGTTCGTGCCTCTATTCTTCCCAATTCTTTACCTTCTTTTGACCAACGTATGACTGATGTGTTGAAAGAAGTTAATATTAATGATGATTCTATCCGTATTCTAGATCCTATTTTAATTAATCTTGATGAGGAAAATACTCTTGATGATCCTATCGATCCTAGTGATGAATATGAGACCATCGATATTGATACTGATTTACCTCATATGTTTTCAACTCAATTGATAATTACACCTAGTATTGAACATCACAATTCTCAAGAGGGTCCTTGTTTGGAATTGGCTATTATTCCTACTATGTTGGATATACTACTTCTTGCAAGTTTCCCACCTTCCCTAAATGATATAAACCGAGATAGGGAGAGTAGGCGATGTGCTTGATTAGCTTGTCCTTCATGGTAGCCTTTTTGTGTTTTCCTGTTGTATTGTGCTTCTCCCGTAATGTGTTTTCTAAATGTTTTTTAGATTCTTTTATACGACCCTTGTTACTTTGTTGGTGCAAGGTGATAATGGAATCAAGCCTATTGTAAAACTCCTTTATATATATATCTCTATTCTTCTATATGTTGTTTTCATGTTATGTTTTACTAGTGCTATTGTTTGTAAATGTTTTCCTTATGTAGTCCACTTGGATCTAGATCATGGTAGCACTGATTCTTTTTGGTCTTCATGTTGTGGTCTGAAAAGACTCTTCTTCATAATTATTGCATTTTCTTTCCTCCATTTTTATTGTAGTTCTGATTTCTTTGGGGAATGATGTCAATTCATTTTCTATAATATCATACATATATATATTATCTTATGATCATACTAACCCCACAATAGGTATATCCCTTCTATGTTATTTGTATGTTTATGTGGTATTTCCCTTGATTTGTCTTCATTTGGGGGCATCTCGTAGTGGAAACGTAATCAGTAGAGTTGTTTATGTTTTCATTAAATCCATTGCTCCTATTTAAGTGTTAGAAAAGACTTTAACATGGGGGCATACGCTCTACTCACTTTTTTCACACACACACTTTCAAAATATTTTAAAACTTAAAATTTTTTCCCTTTATGGATTAAAGACTAATCCTTAAAGCATGGATTTTTACCTTATAGGATCTCTTGATCCCTCCAATTTAAATTTATACAGATCTCTTGATCCCTCCACTTTCAATTTACAATTTTTTGATCCCTTAAGGTTGGAAGGTGTCCTTAAGACCGTATCTCCCTGATGGGTTGACTAGTGACTAGCTACATTCACCAGGTGGTTCAAATCCATCTTTCTAGTTGCACTGTTTCCTTGTGTGTTTCACAATGGGACATAAGTTATCATTGGGTGAGGTAATCACACCCTCTCTCTCTTTCTCCTTTCCTTTGACTGGTGATGTCTCTCTTATTGTAATATTAGGTTGACAAAAGCTTAAGTCCCTAGGGGCTTGGGGATTGTTTTGTCTCTTTGATTTCAATAGGATTATCTTTTCTTCATGATCTCCTTTACCAAGAGTTTGCATCAAGTCCATACTCTTGCTAAAGTGGGGGCTAAATGTATCATCGTAAAATGCAAGCACTTCCATTTTGGGCTGGTTTAGCCCTCTGAGTAAGTGGTTTGGGGTCATATCAAGCTCCTTGAATGGGTATCTAACTTGGATTTGGCTTTTCCCCTATTCTACCCCATTTCCCACTTCTCTTCAGCTTGTTTCTGGCATTTTAACCTGCAAATTTGAGATTCTTGACCTTAGGTTCCAAGTCAACCTTTTGGGTTCAAGGTAAACCTTGACCCTAACCTAGGTCATAGTCAACCTCAACCCTGACCTAGGTCAAAGTTGACCTTGTTTTTGACCTAGTGTCCAGGTTTCGAGTTTCCAGTGTTTCTGGATGTCGGGCTTCAGAAAAATTTAATTCTCGCTTCCGAGTCGGCTGTTTCAGTCTTCGAGGAAATGACTCTTGAAATTATATTTAATATAGGTCCACTTCTAGGGATTTAGGTCTAATTGGAATTTATTTCTCCTATGTAGGCCTCTCTAGAAGATTATGCCCGAGATTCATATATAAGGAAGCCTTCTCCTCTCATTTTCTCTAACCATAAATCATCAACCAAGTAGGAACGATCAAAGTGAAATCTAAGTGTGAAGCACAAGCTAAGAAGCAAGACTTGAAGCAAGCTAAGAAGAAATCATCTACTCTCAAGCACTCAAGCACCTTCAAGAATTCAATTCATCTAGGATATCCATTGGTAACCTTCGAAGGATTCAAGCTCTATGGAGCCCTCATGTTGAAGATTTCTCCATCCACATTCCTCCAAGCCTCTTCCTATTGAAAGATCCATTAAAGATTGGTTTTGAAGATCTAAAAACAACTGATTTGAGCCATCCTACATCTAAAATTCTACATTCTACATCCATTTGGTGCATACATACTTGTGGATCCACGGATTCGAATCCACCACAAAGGTTTCTATACAAGCAAGTTGAATTTTCTAATTTACTTTGTTTATCTATGCAATTTAATTTCAATTATAAGGTTAATTATAAAATGGGGTTTGACCAAGGCAAAAACTTCCCCCCCAAAAAACAAACCAATTTTCTTGTAGGGACAGGTTTGGAACAACGAATTGGAGTGCAGACCTGGATACCCTTTTCGGTAAACTATCAGGATCCGAAAACAAATTTTATGTTTGACTGTGCAGGTCAGAATCAGACTTTCTGGGTCAAAGGTGACATTCATTTTTGGGTCAAAATTGAACCAGAGCCAGATTTAGAAAAGATTTTTGGGTTTTCTCTATTTCTACATTTCTGTTCCAGATCCAGTTGCAGAATTCCTATAAACTC
This sequence comes from Thuja plicata, assembly GCA_018584345.1. Taxonomy (NCBI): domain Eukaryota; kingdom Viridiplantae; phylum Streptophyta; class Pinopsida; order Cupressales; family Cupressaceae; genus Thuja; species Thuja plicata. Next base: position 23,731 of record MU227804.1, read on the forward strand.
AGTTCAGACACTCGAAATTAGCATTCTTCAGATCTATTGCATTTTGAGGTTAGTACTATAGACCTTAGTGAAAGACATATTGTTAATTAGTTTAAAAACACTTAGTCATTCAGTGTTACCTGAGTATACAGTGTCACCTGAGTGTTCAGTATCACCTGAGTGACAGTTTATCACCCGAGTAGGGTTTTGGACCTGAGTGACAATTTGAAGCTGACTTTACATATATTGTTGGGTATATATTTGTTTATTGCAAGTTGACTTACAAAATTATTTGTTGGATAAAGATATATATGTAAGATAGTTTTTTTATCCAAAAGAAGAGGAAAATATGTATATAGTATGAATGTATAATCAGAAGATGATATGATTATGCGAATGGCAGTTTGAATCAAGAAAAGAAGTGTTCAAGACAGCAGAGACTTATCAATCACATTCAAGTGATCCATTATATTTCAAAGGATCTTATTCAGAAATCATAGTTGCACAAAGAAGATCATCAACTGGTTCATTCTCACAGGTGGATCAGAAAAATCCTTTAACAAGGTGGACCTAATAAACCTTTCTCTAAATCTCTTAACAGAGTTGCATTACTCATTGTATTGTACAAAATCCTTTAACAAGGTGGACCTAATAGTCCTTTCTATGCTCCTAACAGGGTAGACCATTAGAAGTGGTCATTGTAATCTCTAACAGGCTAAATTTATACTGTAGTACTAAATCTTGTGGGTATCATCCCCACCCTAGTTTTACTTTCTTTTCGAAGGTTTCTGGGTAACCAAATATTGTGTTATGTGTTGTATCTGATTCTTTAATTTCATGTTACATGCATGCAAAAAAATAAGCTAATCTAATTGTGGACTAAAAGGATTAAGTTTTATTGATTCCTGATTCACCCCCCCCCTCTCTTAGTCATTGGGCACATCATATAATTCCAACAATTGGTATCAGAGTAGTGGTTCTCTTATCAGAAGTTTTATAGCCTGAGAAAATATCAGAGGATATGGAAACATATAGACTGGATAAAGCCATTGAGAATGAAAAGATAGATCTTTAAGTGGCCATGGATTAGATCATAATACTTAAGGAGCAGCTCTCTCTTTCCCTAAAGAGAAGAAAAGAACTAGCAGTGCAGATGAATGACACTAACTATATAGAAGAAAGAATTGAAGAAATTTGCAAAGGCAAGAGCTCATAAGACGCTGATGTAGCCATTGAAGACTTGCTTCCAAAAAATCTCAATTTACATGAAGAAGTCAAAAATTTAAAAAGAGAACATGAAGTTTAGTCAACCAGAATGTGTGAAGTCATGGAACTAAAGAAAAAAGTAGAAGATGAAAAAAATATAGCACAAGA
>MU227804.1:59746-70764 GCA_018584345.1 Thuja plicata
GAAACCACTTACAAGGAAAACTCTGAAGCACTGAACATTTTGGCCGATATGGCTGCTTGGGTTCTAGAAAATAGTGACATAGGAGAAGGTGATAGGGCTAAGGCTTCATCGGCACAGTGGGGAATATTTCTTCCGACCGGAGTACCCTTCCGCCAGAAGAGAGTAATCAGAAGAGCAAACAGTGCTTTCAAATCTCTTTCTCAACTTCATGCAGGCAACGTAGCAACCAACTCAGAGCTTTTCTCAGGTAGCTTTGAATTCATTCAGCCCAGCGAGAATCAAGTTATAGATGGTCGGATTAGTGACAAAGATCAGGGAGCAACCCACAGTGTTCGCAGGTCAAAGAGAAGTAGAACCCACTTCCTCAATTCTAAGTATTTTGATTCTGTTCTTCAGCCATACTAGAAGATAGTTCAAGTCTTGAATAACATTGATTTTTGTACATCTGAATCATAAGAATACCAGACTTCAATTATCTGTCATTATCTGGCATCTCTTTAGGGATGCTCGGGCAGAGTCATTGAGTTGGAGTTATGTATGAATTTCATGGTGTTGGGATCATAACTTTTCAATTACAATTTCTACGAGTCAAGAAACCTTGTTAGCCTTGGGCATCAGATGCAAGGCTTCATCCATGAGTGTTCTATTATGCATTTTAAAGGTTAATTTGAATATCTGTTTCATTTGCTATGTATCATTACATGTTCTGATAGAACTAAACCACATTGCACGAGGATACAGCAGCAGGAATCCCCTGCCCTCCCTAACAGTTCACCAAATCAGTTATACCTTTAATGACCCAGAAGTATTTACTTGCACAAATACCATGAAAAAAGCCATAAAATAAATACCCTCCAAGCATTGCGAAATATTGGAAATCTTAAATTCATTTAGAATCAACACTGTTTAGAAAACTAATCAATTCAGGTGCAAATATATCCTTTTCAAGTCACTCTCCATATCTCTATTACTCTGCTCCGTTTTAAAAATCCTCCTAAAAAGATTCCCTCAGGAACCTGAATCCAAAACCGCCTATTTCTACATTTAGAACCCAAAAGAAACCCCATTTTCTCTGGCAAGAAGCATAACCAGTTCTCCTATCAAATGACACATCACAACCCATTTTCAATTCTGTTCTGGAATTGCAGAGTGCGCATAAATATATTGAAGCAACTCGATATTGTGGACCTTCCAATATCGTATTGGAGAACACTAGGTTCATTCCTATACCAAACAAACTCATATCAATTGGTGAACACATATTAAGCACAAAACTAAAACCCTGACTAGGCAAGCCAAACTACGGTGAATAATGAAAACCATTTGAAAGACATTTGAAAGAGGATTCTGAGTACTACATAGTGATAAAAAATACATATTTTATGTCAATTATCAAATACAAGTCTTTCAATCTATCCTTCTTTGGTAGTTTTAAATACACATAACTTGTACATATCAGCTCAAAATTTAGTGAATTCTTTTATTTTATAAAAAAAAATTTAGAATTTATTGGTGTTTTATTTAAATTATGTTCTCACATATTTTCTAATATTTTTTTAGTGTGTTATCATTTTTTAATAGCAAGTACTTGTTTCACATTTGTTGAAGATTATCTTTGTGAGTGACCTTTGATTACAGGCAACAAAGAACAGAGAAGTACCATTTACAATTACAATGAATGATGGTTGCTAAATGACAGACTTCAATACATAATTTCTTTCAAAAGATTGAAATTCCTGTAAAGATATAATGTGCAGTTGATCTAGCTTACACTTGTCTTTTACTATATATATATATATATATATATATATATATATATATAAAATTTATGTTTATGTAAATATTATCTAACGATTTTGATATATAAAACCTTTATTTCAATATTACAGCTTGCACTTTGAGATAATTCAATACATGTCATTTATATCAAAATAAATAAATTAGATTTAATTCAATATCTAAATCATTAATATTTAGAAAAGGAGCACAATTATAATTTTGAAAGTTGATATAATAAAAAAGAAATTCACAAATAGAAAACATAACAGAAATATAATTATCATTAATTTTCAAAACTATTACAATATTTTATATTAACTAAACAATCCTTAAAACTGTATTCTTGAGTTTCCCCTTTTTCAATGTCTTTTACACAGAAACTTTTATTGTAAAAAGGAAAGCATGTCATCGAATGGTCCTTATGCAATGACCTTTATTACTGAAAAAATATTTTCTCCCGAAATCCTTAAGAAACGCTGCAAATTTGAAACAAACCAAAAAAACATAAAGTTAACTAGATAGAATTTTATAAAAGAAAACTAAAATTTTTATAAATTTATCTGTATCTAAAAAATTGAAACAAAAACACTAAAAAAAAATAATAATTACCGTGAGCAATCAGTGTTGGGCGAAAGAGGAATGGGAAGATTAACTTTGCAAAACTCAGGAAGGAGTTTAGCATTGTTCCAATTTATACCATAAACTCTGCCCTGCTCCAAAATACATGTGCATGCATCTTCTCTTGCTTCTTTTCCTCTTATTCCTAAATTCAACTGCTTCACTTCATTGCAACAAAAGGGACTTGGCCTTCCTCCTCTTCCTCTTAAATATGGTAAACATGGCAGCAATTCCACACTCAATAATCCACACGGTATGGCTGAACATGACCAGCTATAACATCCTATCAACACCATCATCACAAGCAACACCGATTTACCCATTTCCAAATAAAAACAATAAAAATGAAAATCTTTCAGTTTCAATGCACAGAGTAATGAAGATGTGTGAATTTCAGAGTATTGCAGTAAGTTTATATAGATCTTCTCATTCACTTTAATTGAAATGAAAGTTAATTTAATCTTGTAGTCCATAAATTTTCTCCACCACTTAATCTTGTGTTATAAATTTCAAAACAGTATGCATGTTATTTTAAGTTTATGTGAAACTAATTCTTATAATTGAAAAACTATTGTAAATACCACCATAACACAACAATTCACCAAAAACGATGTATCCAGCAAGACATCAACTCCATGCAATAATATTATGGAAATTAACTTTAAACAGGGCATGGATATTAACAAGATCTTAGTATATTTTCTATATTTCAATTTCATTTTATAAATTTTAAAATATTATGCATGTTATTTTTAGTTTATGTGAAACTACTGATACTACTGAAAGATGATAGTAAACAGAACCATAAACACGATATTTCATGCAAAAACAATTTATCAAACTCTACATAAAACCAATGCAATGTTAATATGAAAATCAATTAAAAATTAAGTTTGAATATTAAAGAAATATTAATTTTATTTTAGACACTATCTTATTTTATAAAGTTGTTCAGATTTCTTTAATAAAAAACTGGGAGATTAATAGTATAGAGAAGGCAAGTGGAAGTATTAATCATTTTTCTTCCGGCATTTTATTATAGTACATATGACCAGTTAACAGATTAAAAGAAGTGGTCGAGATTCAAGGCCAAAGACTTGCACTCACGCAGTTCTCATCCAAATCTGGGGCGGCGAAGTCTCCATGTATATACAGCAGAAATAAGTAGTGAAGTCTCCTCTCCCTGATGTTAATCTTGACCTTTTGAAGAAAGCTCATGCATTTGACCTTCTGTTAGCTTTGTTATGTCTTTGTGGTGAACATTTATCCAAGAAGCAACATCCTTTTGTGGAGAGATAAGGGGGAGTTGTGATGGTAGAACTATTGAAAGTAGCAGATAAGAAACACTATTGAGCCATTAAATGTCTAGAAGAGAGACCTAGTAGTCTAGATAGAGGGAGTCTCAAACAAAATTGCCAATGTTAATTAGTTAATTGCTTATGCTTGTTTTATATTTTTATGGTTATTCATAGAAATTTATGTTTAAACCATTTCTATTAGGAGCACATATCAATCATTATTCATGTATCCAAATTACTTTCATATGCTTACACAAGATAGAGGGAGTCTCAAACAAAATTGCCAATGTTAATTAGTTAATTGCTTATGCTTGTTTTATATTTTTATGATTACTCATAGAAATTTATGTTTGTAGGTATGAAACCAAAACCATTTCTATTAGGAGCATATATCAATCATTATTCATGTATCCAAATTACTTTCATATGCTTACACAATTTTATGGATTCTTGTTTACTTATATATATATAACTTGTAAAGACTATTTAAATTTTTATCTAGGACATTGTAAAGGATAAACTATAACTTATTTTAATCATCACATCATATCATGGTGTAGACTGATAATGGAAATAGAGATCTACACATGATAATGAAATAATGAGAATTCACATTATGCTAGGCATATCTTCCTTGCGCAAAAATATTAATACTTATTACTACCATCATGTTTAGATATAAAATGTAAACATATTTCAAAACAAAACACATGGTAGGTTTAATGTTTCATGAAAATGGACCAAATATATAGAAAAGTTCCAAGGTCATTTGTTCCATAACTACATGGAAAGGTCAAAGATATCCCAAAAGGAGGAATATCAAACCTCTTGACCTAATTAGGGTTTTACAATATCATTACTTGATCAACATACATTTCAAAAAAGACATCTAATCTTTACATATATCAAACCTCTTGACCTAATTAGGGTCTTACAATATCTTAGAAAACCTAAGATCAACGGTGTACAAAATTTATCTTGATCATCTAAACATAGGAGATATAAATAATTAGTATGTGCATTTGTAATTAATATTCTCCTCAATCTGTGTAAACTGTTATCTAGCTCGACAAAAAGTTGATACCTAGATTGATGTGCCAATTCAAACTTATATGTGACCGCTGGTTTACTCAGTAAATATTGCCTCTCGGTGCTCGGTGTTCTTTGTGTATCTCAGTGTAAACTGTGTGCTTAGTGTACACTGTTGCTCGGTGATCACTGCACTCGGTTAACTCTGTGTGTGATCAGTGCACTTGGTTAACTCTGCAATCGGTGATCATACTAACTAGTCTGTCTTTGAATATATTATCGACTGGTAATTTGGATGCTTGAATACTAATGACAACCTTCAAAGCTCAATTGGAGTAACAACTAAGTCAAAGTGACAAAGGCATTTTCATTTCTCAATCCAAGTATGTGAAGGAGTTACTGAAGAAGTTTGGCTTAGAAGATTCAAAACATGTATGTACCCCCATTGTTACCAGCTATAAGTTGACTAAGGATGATGATCCATCAAAAAATGATGTAACTAAATATAGATCAATGATTCAAGGATTGTTGTACCTGACTTCTACTGGACTAGATATCATGTATGCAGTATGTTTGGCAGCTAGATTTTAGCAAGAACCAAAAGAGTCATATTTTATGGCAATAAAGAGGATTTTCAAATACTTGGAAGGAAAGAAGATATGGGATTGTGGTATCTGAGAGAGTCATATTTTTCATTGATAGAATATACAGATACAAATTGGACAGGTGGTTTGGAAAACAAAAGGAGTATAAGTGGCATAGTATTGTTTCTTAGCTCTCAATTAATTTCTTGGTCAAACAAGAAGCGGGATTCTATAATGCTATCTACTACTGAATTAGAATATATTGCAACATCCTCGTGTTGTACTCAAGTATTATGGATGAAGCAGATCTTGAAGGATATAGGAGTTAATTTTGATGAACCAATTCCTATCATGTGTGATAACACCAACACTATAAGTATGTCAAAGAATCCAGTAATGTATTGAAGAACAAAACATATTGACATCATATATCACTTTATCAGAGAGAAGGTTAAGGAAGTTGTAGTTAAGCTTGAGTATGTTCCTACAAAGGAACAAATAGTATACATATTTACTAAACCTTTGTGTGAGGATACTTTCAATTATCTCAGGGGGAAGTTGGGTGTTTTTCCCCTTCCTATCGTTCACTAGATGCACTGGTGTATGCATTGGTCCAGTGCTTTGCATTTTCATTTTTCTGGATTACTGCTTGTTGTATTCCTTATAGGGGAGAAGAGCATGTTAGTAAGGGGGAGCTTGTTGTGCCCTTTTTCATTGTTGTCAAAGGAGGAATAACTTGGAGAAAGGTTGAAGTTTGTTTTTGTACTTTGTTATTGATGAATGTTGTTATCAATGAAAAGAGGGATATTGTTAGAATATGAGTTTTATGTGATCTATATTGTTGTTATTAATGTCAACATATCCTTATTACATCCTCTTGGTGTATCAGTTACTATAGAACCAACTAGATTTGGAATGTCGATTGTGTATCAGTTGTTGGGCTCTGATAGTCTATATGGTTTGGTTGAGCTTGTCACTGACATGTTTTGATGATTTTTATTCGTTGGATGTAACATATGGATGATTGGATCGATCCTATTTGGATGCGTATCCCTTGTATATTTTAGTCACAACTATGTATGTGTAATGTGTTGATCATATGTATGTTGGAACAGAGTGCTTTAAAGATGGTGAGGCATGTTGGCTTGAACGAGGTGTGTTTTAATGTTCAAGGTGGTCCTCATTTCATTCCTTACTGATAGGAGAATGTCTTGGTGTGACCTATTTCAAATTGTCTAGCTGGCCTGGTGGATTACATGATGTTGCATGTATAAAAGAGAGGAGTTCAGTTGTTCAGTATCTGGATTAGTGTTTGTATCTGAATCAATATCTATATCTAATAAGACTCATGCATGTTGACATGAAAATTAATAGCGAATATATGTTCCTTTGCAATAGTGTGTTGATATCGGTGGGCGAATCTATCTATTTTCATATTTTCTGGTTATGAACCTTATTGTATTGGCAGTGAGCCTTTGTGTATTGATAGTGAGCGTCTGTGTATTAGTAGTGAGCCTTTGTGTATCAATAGTGAGCGTTTGTGTATCGACAATGAGCCTATGTATATCCTCAATGAGCCTTAGTGTATCGATAGTGAGCCTTTGTGCATCTGGCAGTGAGCCCTTGTAAAAATCACCATATCGGTGTCACCTTAACATGTTTTTTACATTTCATGATAATTAGCTTCTTTGTGGTTTTTCCCATCTTGGGGTTTCACGTAAAATCTTGGTGTTCTTTGTGTCGTTGCTTCTGTATTCTTAATGCTTACATTTTATGTGGATGTTTGATGTGCTTAACTGATAAATCTAAAGTTGTTAATACTTTTGTTTAGGAATTGTCTGAGAAAGGAAAAGTTTTATAAGTTGTGTGGAAATAACTGATTCACTCCCTTCTCAGTTATTTGACTTGTTCAACAGAATTAATTAATTAAGGTGAACTATACATTCAAATATTTAATTCAATTATATAGTAGAGGAATTTGAAACTAATTAATTAGATTGCTTGAATTTAATTAACGTTTGATATTGACCATTTTTAGGTGTATACAATACTAAAATACTATTACTTAGTAAATATAAAAATTCTAAATATTGGATGATATTTATTATTTTATATTAATATTTATTTAAGTACATCTCTTAATTATATATTAATATTAATATATATTTATTTTATTTTCCCTTGCATTAAAGTCAAAATTGTGATTAATATTTACAATGTGATGCATTATAAATCACATAATAAATTATTAAATTTTAAATACAAGAGGAGTAAGGAAATAGGCAAACTAGAGTTGGTCTTGGAGTCAAATTTTGAAATGAGGGGGAATTTTTCAGACTTGGAGTTCTATTTTTGGTAGAGGAGGGATTTTATTTTTTGAATGGTTATGAGAGCTACTTTGAGCAATTATGGATTTTTTTATTGTGCATCCGAGTTTGAGCTCTATTTTTGGGTTTTGAGAGGCAGTTCAATTGAGTTCCACTAGACTTTTTTGGGGGGCTTAAATTTCTTGTAAGGTTAATGCCTTAGGGTTTGTTTCCAAGTTCTTTCTTTTTTCTTGCTTTTGTATCCTACAAATTTAGGCATATTGTATTGTGAATCACAAATTTTTAGACATATAATAACATATTTCTTTTGGTGTTGAATATAGTACAGATTTTTCATTCTTATATTAGCATGTTTTGGCATTGAATTTGAGAATTTCACTTAATTTATGTGGTTTGGAAAGCCCTCTAATTAGTTATATTCAGGTATTTAGTTTTTATACATGTTATTGTCATTATTTCAGTTTGCACATTGTGTTGTTTTGGGTTTCAGTGATTCAAATTATGGAAATCATCTTCCTTTTATGAAAATTTGAACTGCTTAACCTTTATTCAATCTAATAAATGAATTTGAGTTGTGAAAAAAGATGATCTTATTCAAATTTATTATGAATTATCAGTTGTGAAAGAGTTTTGCAAATTCATATTTTAGTGCATCACCCATTTAGAGATAGGCTTCATTTGAGCATATCTTCATATCCCTTCCTGGAAAAAAACATAGTTTTTAGGTGATCATATAGGGAAGCTGACCCACAATCTAGAGATTGATTTTCACTACAGATAAATCTACTTGTGTAAAATTTATTCCATGTTTAATGGGATTGTTGAGTCTCATACTTAGCTTTCTAGGTGCAATCACTTGTGACAACAACCTCTTAATAGTTACCTTGCAAAAGTAGAAATTTTAAGTAGTTCATAATTTCATACATATTTACACATGTATTCAATCATTCAATTATATCTGAATCCATATATCGGATAATGAATTTGAATGCATAAATCATATAGTGCTATATTAATATTAATTTAAATTTAGTAATATGTAATGTTAATCTAAATTTTAAATTGAACATCATCATAAAATCATTTCAATGATTATTATCTTTCAAACTCAATTTAATTGAAAGCTCATAATGACACTAAAGTTTTATATTAAAGAACAAGACCCTAATCGGTTCAACTAGCTATCTAGTTATAGATTAAATTTTAAAACCCTAGACATTGACATTGCAACACTAGGCAATGACAACCTTAGATGTCTAACTTACTCATAAACTTCATAAGAATCGTGTGACAATTCAAACTTCCAACTATTTACACCTTCTACTTGATGATACTCCCCTCCCTTCTTAGAGGCACTAAGATACCCGCATCTACTTTCTCACAAGAATGTAGTTATCCAAAAAATGTGCGTGTGTGTGTGTGTGTGTGTGTGTGTGTCAAACACACACATTCACTTAGTTTCTTATTAAAAAAATTCTCAAAAGAATTATTGAACCACAATTCATTACAATAATATAATAATCATCACATTCTAATATAATACAAATATAGAAAAATAATTCATCCAAAAGAGAGATGTAAGAACTCATATCCATTCATTTATGAATCTATATCCCTCACTTTGACAACCTTTCATATCCACATCCCATTTAACCAAATTGTATTTAAAAGTACCTTCATGTCCTTTCCATAAAAAGATTATCCTCACATCTTTAACCACTTTAGCCAACTTGCTAGGAATATGGAAAAAGTGACATTGTATTTAAATTGGGACACTGGGTGTAGAATCTTTAATGTGCATAATTATACCTACTAAAGAAGAATGATAATGATTCAAAGAACCAAGCATAACATAAAATCTATTTAGGACATTACTCCATTCACCAACCAAAGGCTTCCTAAACAAAATATGCATGCCAAGATAATTACTAAATGACTAGCATCAAACCCTAGAGTCCTCTTAACCTCCAAATTAGAAAGGAATGAATACTTTAAGAGGAAGGTACATAGTTCAATCTAGTTAACCTTTTTCTAATCCACTTGTTTCTCCCACTTGGAGACTGATTAGGCTCCACACCAAACAACAACAAAAACCTTAAAACATAAGACAAACAAAGAAGAGGCTTCCTAGGAACTAATACACTTGGGTTTTAACATGGCTCCCAAAACCATCTTAGTATCCAGCTTCACAAGAATAATTATTAGAGAAAACTGACTGAAATTTTTGGGTTTTGGAGAGCTCCCCAAAGCACAAACCAATATAGAAACCAACTTGATTTAAAGTTAATATTTTGCATTCTATAATATTATCATGCTTGATCTATAAATCATATTCTAATTTTGATAGTTTCTACTATAAATGAATGAAATTTTTTAGTGCAAATTAGATTTTTGTATGGTTTAATTATTAGCTGATATAAATAATACTATTAAGGTATGTCCAAGGAGTGGGCCCTTTGGAACAAATTGAGATTTTTGGGTTAAAAGGGACTGACCCTTTTTTTAATTTTAGTGAACATTTATCCAAGAAGCAACATCCTTCTCTAGAGAGACAAGGGTAATCATGATGGTAGAACGATTGAAAGTATTAGACAAGCAAGACTATTGAGCCACCAAATGTCTAGAAGAGAGACTTGGTAGTCTATATAGAGAGAGTCTAAAACCAAATTGGCATTGATAATAAGTAAATTTATTATATTTGTTTTATATTTTTATTTTTACTTGTAGAAATTCCTATTTTTAGGCATTTAAAACTAAAACCATCACTATTAGGAGCACATGTCGATCATTGTTCATGTATCCAAATTATATTCATATGCTTACATAATTTTATGGGTTCTTGTTTATTTCAATATGCATGAGTAATAGTAGCCTCACATTTAAGATAATGTGGGGATAAACTGTTGGGACAAAAACAGTATCCTTAGTACTTTTTGTAGGATTTCACAAATGTGCAAATCCACAGAAAGCCAAGATCACCTGCAAGCAAAATACCAGAAGCTGTAGAACGACCTGTGAGAGAGAGAGAGCTAGGGTTTTGAGAATCTCAGCGGAGTGAGAGTAAAATGTATTTCCCAAAAAGAATGAACAATAATTACAAAAAAGCGGCTTATAAGGTGAGAAACCCTAAAGCCGGAGAAAGCTAGGTTTGTGCATTTAATAATTAATAAACATATTAATTATTATGCACCTAAATGACAAGCTTAAGTGTAAATAGAATAATAGCGACCTTTAATAATTAAATCAGATAGACTTAATTATAAAGGTAAAATGACTATTACTCTAACACCCCCCCTTAAGCGAAGCTCAGGAGAAAACTAACCTAGCACAGCTATGAAAGCAAGAAATGGGTCCCGGCAACAAGGCCTGATCAGGTACCCAAC
>MU227804.1:74539-86980 GCA_018584345.1 Thuja plicata
TCTGAAAACTTGCCCCAAATGGCCCTAGGAGTGGTCAAACCATCCAAGTGAAATAGGAGACTGTCTGAGATGTTCAGTGCAATCAAGCCCATGGCTTCATCCATCTTATTCCTGTGCTGTAGAACCTTAAAAGGATGCTGTAGGACAGGTTGGTGTTCATCCAGACATGACCATAAGCCACGTGACATGAGAAGCCTGGTCATGTGTGCTTTCCAAGTGTGGTAATTATGTGGAGTAAGCTGGGCCACAGATGGGTCCGACATTGAGAGAAAGAAAGACGGAAGTAGAAGGGTCGATTTCTGAAGGTAAATGACAGAAAGCAAATGCACCCCCTCACAAAGTAGAATTCTAACCCCCGTACAGCAAGTAATCAACCACTTGAAAGTACAAAAAAAAACTAGAGAAAAACCTGGAAACCCGATGCACAGCAGAAGGGAAAATGAAGCCTCTACTTCAACGCTAAAAACAGGTACTCAAACGGTGGAATCAGCTAACGAAACCAGTACCATCGCGTCCGTCTCGGAAACACCTTTCTGACGATATTTTGTTTTTCAAAAAACGACACCGTATGCTCAAGTTACGGTCAAAAAAACCAACAGCCCCTCCAAAAAACAACTCTCTGGAAAAACACAGAGACGGGATTAAATTTGATGTCCAAATGGCCGTCACCCGTCTACTGTATTAAATTTGACGGCCGTCGGGGTTGCCGAAAAAAAAATCCGACCGCCGAAAAACCAGAAAACTGGCAGAAATTTTCAAATCTCGCCGGAAAAGTTGATGCCGGCAGCTGATGTCATAATGACGTCACACTGACGTCACAGCATGCAGGCCGGGCGACGAATGGGCGGCGACACCAGCTGTGGTGGCTCTCTGGCGGAGCGGAGGCGGAGCCCGGGCCGGGCGCGGGCGGTGGAATGGCTGGCTGCTGGCGGCGGACAGGCGGAGGGGTGGCGGCGTCCGGGCGCGGCGGCGCTTGGGCGGCGCGCTGCCCTTGAGCGGCGCGCGGGTGGCCTGCCGGCGGCGCTGCCCAAAAACTTAAAAAAATGCCTTTTTCACGTTTTTCAAGAATTTTTTCTCGATTTTCGAGCCGTACGGCCTTAGTAGGCTCGATATTTTTCCCTGGGGTCACGGAGGCCAAACGGGGTTGAGTTTTATGTGATTTCAACTCTCCCGGGCCTTCTAAACGCAATGGCGGCGTCCGATTCTGCTCAATCTGCTCCAGAAGCTTGTGCCTCCTTCAAAGTGATAGAAAACCCCAGAAACAAGCTGTGGCTGTCGTCTTCGAATCCAGGCTTCAAGAACTTCAACCTCAGCAGCGGCAGGGAGGCTCTGATACCATGTAGGATTTCACAAATGTGCAAATCCACAGAAAGCCAAGATCACCTGCAAGCAAAATACCAGAAGCTGTAGAATGACCTGTGAGAGAGAGAGAGCTAGGGTTTTGAGAATCTCAGCGGAGTGAGAGTAAAATGTATTTCCCAAAAAGAATGAACAATAATTACAAAAAAGCGGCTTATAAGGTGAGAAACCCTAAAGCCGGAGAAAGCTAGGTTTGTGCATTTAATAATTAATAAACATATTAATTATTATGCACCTAAATGACCAGCTTAAGTGTAAATAGAATAATAGCGACCTTTAATAATTAAATCAGATAGACTTAATTATAAAGGTAAAATGACTATTACTCTAACACTTTTCATCATTAATTTTGGCATCACTAAGACAAATTCTACATAATGTAATGATCTAATGTGTGTATGGTATATTTTTATGAGAAATTTAGAAAATCCACTATTCCCTAAACCTAAATACTCGCATTCCAAGGATCTTGATCATATTTTAAAATTCTAGATTGCCCATTGTGATTGTCTATATATAGAAATATGGCTGAAAATTAAAATTATCATTTTACCCATATATGAATTTAATTTTGAATTCCCAATTCAATCCGACTAGTGATTACATTTTAACTTCTAAAGACTATTCAAATTCATCTAGGGTGTTGTATAGGACAAACCATAATTCATTTTAACCATCTATAAATCATCACATGATATCATGGTGTAGATCGATAATGAAAATAGAGATCTACATATCATAATTTAAAATAATGAGAATTTAGATTATGCTAGGCATATATTACTTGTGCAAAAATATTAATAATTATTATAATGGAGAAATTTTTTTTGGCAAGGCACAAACATTAAAAGGAAATTTTATTTAATTGCTTGGGATAAAATATTCAAACTAGTGGGTCCAGAGGGACTGGCATCGAGAACTATTTGCATCAGAATCTAACACTAGGCGCAAAATGATTTTGGAAAATCCACAAGGAACAAAATCTTAAATGAGTTAGGATCATAAGGGGAAAATATTTATCCAATGTCACTAATGAGGATGCATTAAGACTAAGGGAATTCCCTAGGGGATCTAGGATTTGGAACTTCATTTCCAAATCTAGTAGTATAACGGAGGAGCAGATCACTTGGAATATAAATGATGGAAGTCGAGCACTCTTTTGGGAAGAATCCTGGGGTGGGTATTCAAGCATCAACAAACTAATGGCCTCTAAAAGAATCATCAGCATTTGTTCAGAGAAGTGGGGGACCTTTGTCAAATACTACATTTCCCCATCTTTGGAGAACATTCAAGATGGAGCATGACAGTGGAAGTAGTTAGAGGACTTTGCCTTGGCCTGGGAGGACATTGAGAGATATAGAATAATTTTAAAGGACATATTCTTCTTACTAAAATAGGGTAGGGATGAAATAATTTGGAATGGTGCCAAATTAGGCTAATACAATGTTAAGGAAGGATACAAAATTGTCTCAAGGAAACAAAAACATATTCAAACATAATTGCCAACCCATTTATGTTGGAATAAGGTATGTTTGCCAAAGGCAGGTCTATTCCCTTGGGCTGCATTATAGGGTAGAATCCTCACCGTAGATTGGTTCAAAAAGCATGGCTAGCAAGGCCCCTCTATATGCTTCCTCTGTCAAAATAGTGAGGACGATGTAAATGACCTCCTATTGACTTGCCCATTTGCATCAACATGTTGGCAATCGTTACGTGCAAAATTAGGATGGATTTTTGCACTACCAAGTGACATCTTATCTCTTTTTTCATCATGACCTACTTTGTTCAAGGAGAGATGATGTGGAAATTTGTGGATCATATCACCCTCAATTGTGGTTTGGGAACTACGGAAAGAAAGAGATAGAAATGCATTCCAAGACAAAAAAAATGGATAAAGTCTCACTCCTCAACATAATGGAGGAACTCATATTTGAAACAATGAATTCTCACATACAAACACAAAGTGCCCATCAAAAGTATTACACCAGCTGGGATGATAAAATTCTAAAGAGTTGATATGGCCTAAATGCTCCACAAGTCTTAGGCAGAAGAATTAAAGAGAATGCAAAAGATAGAGCAAATTATCTATGGTCTCCTCCATCCAAGGGATGGTTTAAACTAAATTTTGATGGGGCCTCCAAGGGAAACCCAGGGATGTCATGAGAAAGATGCATAATACATTCCTGTCAAGGTGTTGTTTTAGAAAGGATTATAAATCCTCTAGAAATTGATACCAACAACATGAAAAAATTTAAAGCCTTACTTATTGGTCTCACCTTGGCCTTGGAATTGGGATTGGGTAAGATAGAGATTGAATGGGACTCCATATTGCAGTGAATGCTGTTAGAGAAAAGGCCATACCAAATTGGAGACTCCATTCAATGTTAGAGGTAATTTTGAAAATGTTAGACAAATTTGAATAGATAACAATCAATCACATCTATAGAGAAGGGAACTCTTTGGCAGATGGCCTGGAAAAGTTGGGAGCTGTAGGAATAAATCATAGATACACTTGTACCTCATCAGAAGATTCTTAATGTAGGTCATCTGAATCACAGGTAAATGATATTAACTTTAATAAATTAGCCTTTTAAATTTCAAAAAGTTGCAGTGTCAGGAGGGTAAAACAAAAGGGCTTCACATTTTTCATCTAGGAAATTGAGGATGGGGATGTTATCAAGGGCATGAAACCACCATTCCTCATCTGGCACAAACATGATTCAAACAAACATGAGCCAAATCATGCAGGAGATAAAGAGAATGCATTGCATGTTGGTGTTGGGAAATACACATCCTCCCATCCCTAATATAGTTAATTCAGTTAAGCTGAAAACATACTCGTCGGCTAAATTTAGTAATGAGTAGTTTGAGAGTTAGTGGTTTTTGGGCCCGAAATGAGTTGACAGGACTACACTGATGGGATACAAGTGATACCTACCTCCCAAGTGCACCAGGAGATGGACAGTAATATTGATGACCTACCTGCAAGTGGTTTGTTTGGCAGAAGTGGGAAGCTTTATCGAGTTGAGCTGAGTTAAAGGGTGATGGTAAAGTAGATAGCTCATTCCGCATTGAATGCTATTTCCTTGTTGTTGTCTGAGCTTTGTGTTAACAAAAATTTCTAGAGTGATCATCAAACAAAAATAGTAAATATGGATACCCCAATCAAGTTGGATTCAAACCTGGAACAAATTGCGTTTGATAATCCAACTAATGAGACAAGGCCCAAACAATTCTCCAAGTACAAGCACAGACTAGTTCTTCACGAAGAATGGAATTTCCTGAGCTTCAACTTCTTATGCACCAACCGTAGACATAGAGTCAATTAGGACATTCATACACGCTTCCTAGCGAGCATTCCTGTAGTAGGGGTGCACAAGATAATGGCAGAGGAAATCTACCATAGGCTATTTGAAGAGGACTACTTAGTGGGGCTACATGGAGACATAGTGAACATTGATGCAGACCTCACCATTCCCCTCCCATGTGAACAAGAAGTGGTGATGTAGGCAGGAGATCCATTCCTAGGACTTTGGAGTAGTCAAAGGTGAAACATTTATGGTTGCCCTCCCAAGAGGCTCTTTATCTTGTGGGGGTGGGAATGGGAAGATAGAAATATCAGAAGAGACATGATGTGATAAGGAATATCCTTCCTATCTAAATTTTTGGGCATGAAGGACAACTTTGATGAGCCCTTCAGAGATGAATTTGATGAGGATCTAGATTGGGCATTTCAGTATAGATATGATGAGAAATTAGATGGGTTGGTGAGCAAGGAATAATCTAAAAATGAGGAAGCTAGTGGAGAAGATGAAGAAGAAGATGAGGAAGAAGCTGAGGAGGAAGAGGAAGCAGAAGATGAAGATGAAGCTAGGGATGCAAAGCCTGAGGAAAATGAGGATGCAGAGGAACATGCCACTAAAAATGATCAAGAGCTAGAGGAAAGCTATGATTCAACGAGTGTGCCCTCGATTGAGAACAATGATGGAAGCACCTCCTCTTCATCAGATTAGTCCTCAGAGATAAGTCAAATCTGGATCATTTTGCATATACATAGCTTAGAATCTTGTACCTTCTCTTTATTTCCAAATTATAATAGGCATATAGACTTGTAAGCGGTGGCTAGAAGCAGTTAGCAACTCCATTTTGGTTATACTTCAGTAATATTAGGATGGTTTGGTAGTATTTACAGACATATCTTATGTAATTGTTATTATTATTAATATAAAGTCTTCGGCTTCAGCCCCTTATTTATAAAAAAAAAAGTACCATCATGTTTAGATATAAAATGCAAACATACTTCCAAAAAACTCACATGGTAGGTTCAATGTTTCATGAAAATGGACCAAATATATAGAAAAGTTCCAAGGTCATTTGTTCCATAACTACATGGAAAGGTAAAATATGTAAAAAGAATAAAGGCCATAGGTGTGCTTGGAAATTTCAAAGATGTAAGAAAATTTAAATTCAAGGATGCAATTGCACATGAAAAGGTCATATTTGTAAGAAAAGTAAAGGTCAAATATGTGCTCAAGACCATAAGTATAGAGATCAGGTCCACAACTACATAAAGATGACAAATCTGAAAGAAAACTTAGGGTGAGGTATTGGGATTAGTTTTGAATAACATATTAGATGGTCTTGATTGAAGTTATTATTGGTGGATAAACTAGGGTAGTTGTTTGAATATCCAAGCGAAAGCACCCCCTTTACAAAAAGATTGTATGGAAAGGTAAAAAATGTATGAAGAAAATTTTGAGGTCATAGATGTGGTAATTAATAAATGCAAGTTTGATTAGTGAATGATGTTTGCAAATTAAAAAAATAAATGTTTAAATGAAAAAAAAAAGATAATTAAATTTGGCACTAATTTATAGAAAAATTACTAATTAAATTATTTTACCGTAATCTTAATTTGAAGAAGAGAATATATTCTATTTATTTCAATTATAAATTTGTTAGGATGTTATTAACATTTATTATACTAGCACTTTCCTTGATAGGGGATTGAAGATATACATAGATAGGAAATTAAAGTTAAAATTTAAATGAACGGTTAGAAGTCAAGTGATGTTTCTAAAATTGACTAGCATGGTTCAAAACCATGTGTATATAACCCTAAGCTCTCAACGAAGATAAGATTTTCCATCAATATTCTTAAGTTTTTAGGATAGCTGCAAATGTAATATCACTCTATGTTGTATGTGTTTTCCAAATGCAACAATATCTGTTTCATTTATATTGGGAATGAGGCTAGGAGAGACGTGTCCCTTCTATTCATTATTATTTATAAGAAAGGACACGTCTCTTCCAATTAATTATAATTTAATCAATCTTATAATGTTTCAACAATCAATTATTAATTAAGAATAATTTAATATTAAATATTAAATTTCATATGATTAATAATAATATAACATATATCTTATATTATTATTAATCAAAATGTATTATATGTATTCTAATGATCATACGACTGAAACTACAAACATTAACACTCCATGTTAGCTAGGGAGGATGATCAAATAGAATGTGTAGTGGTCTCCTGTGTCAACACTTATGACCCTCACCATAGCTATACAAAACATCAACACTCCCTCTTAGCTAGGGAGGATAAATCAATCCAATGTCAACACGTATATGACACTTGAAAACATCAATCATATGATGTAAGCAATAAAAGCATAATCCTCATGATGTAATCAATAGAAACATAGTCTCGAGATGTGGATTGCCTCCATTGACGATTATATTAATAAGCTCTCATGTGGATTGCCTCCATCGACGATTCTATACACAAGCTCTCAGGTGGACTGCTTCCATCATTGATTCTATCCAAAATCTCTCAAGTGGATTGCTTCCATCGGAGACTCTATCCAAAATCTCTCATGTGGATTGCCTCCATCAGAGATTCTATCCACAAACTCACGATCTTTAGAGTGGATTACCTCCATCGGTGACTCTATCCACAAACTCACGAGCTTTAGAGTGGATTGCCTCCATTGGTGATTCTATCAACAAGCTCTCACGTGGATTGCCTCCATTGATGATTCTATCCACAAGTTCCTGGGTGGATTGCCTCAATCGATGATTCTATCTACAAGTTCTCGTGCGGATTGCCTCCATTAACGATTATATCCACAAACTCACGCGCTTTAATGTGGATTTCCTCAATCAGTGATTCTATCCACAAGTTTTATCTATTATGATCTATTTTAGCCATCACAAGATGTCTATCACAATAGAAGGTCAAGTTATTATAAGATCGTCACCTTTCAATAACTCTTACAAATATAAGTGATAATCATTTGGAAGTCGTCACTTCCTCATAATGTACACAAGGGTCAGACCCATTAAAAATATGGAGTCACACACATGATATCCATCATGCCTCAGTGCAGAGGGTGAAAACAAGGGATTTCACCTCGAACTTCTCTCACAGAGAAGAACTCATTGAGAAGATATCAATCTATTGATCATCCAAGATTGCTTAAGATGAACTATCAGACTCCCTTTGAGTCTGATATCAATCTTCTTAGCTCCTCATTCAAAGTTAGCTCTGAAGATTCAAACTCCCTCTGAAAATAATTTCTTGTGCTTCTGTCCTGAAGGTATGTCAGAGAGAGATTACAAATAGCTTATAAACTAAACTATCTCATACGAAAATATCAAAGATAGAAGCATACAAGATTTTACTAGCCAATATTAAAGCATAAATTTCAAACTCAATAATCTATGTGCATTAATAAAACATGGAATACATATCTTAAGTTTCAAATATTTCCTTTTGTAAGGTGATTCCATATAGGAAATAACAACTCTCATCAAATTTTGAAGTTGTTTGTGGAGGACATGCTGCAGGAGATCATAATGTTATTCGTGCTAGCCATGTCGACGACCTTCATGTAGAGCGACAACCTAGAGTGGATGATCACCATTTTCTCACTCTCCACTAAGGATGGTTCAAATAGAAATGTAACATTGGTTATTATTCCTCCCACAATGTACAATTCTCATTCTTATATCATTGAACAATACTCATGTCTTCTTGTTAAATGACTTGATTTCTCCAAGAGAGGTGAAACTCTATAATTAATTATTTTTCCTATAAAGAGACACACTTCCTTGAATACATTCTTCTTTGTTAATGCTTGACCACAATCATAACAAATTAATATATCTCTTTAATGAAAGCCACTTTTAGGAATTTCACATAGACCCATACAGAGTCCGTCATAACTTTTTAACCACATACTATCTCTCCAATCGCTCTGGTGGCATTCTTCAAAATTTGCTTTTCACCAACATATTTGAAATTTAGAAAAATCCAACGGTGGATTTGTGAGTTATGGTCCCTTTACTGAGATTGTATTTTCCGAGACAGTCACACATTCACCATCAACAAACTACTCACTTACATTTGTAGTCTGGCTCTGATACCATGTTAAGTTTTTAGGATAGCTGCAAATTTAATAGCACTTTATTTTGTATGTGTTTTCCAAATGCAACAATCTCTCTTTCATTTATATTGGGAATGAGGCTAGGAGAGACATGTCCCTTCATGAGACATGTCTATTCATTATTATTTATAAGAAAGGACATGCCTCTTCCCATTAATTATAATTTAATCAATCTTATAATGTTTCATCAATCAATTATTAATTATTAATGAAGATGAGAACAAGATGTATCTCTCAAATATTCATATTACGTAGTCCAAGATAATTAGAAAATGTATCCATTTTGAATAGTAACCTACATAAGGTAGGTGAAGAATTCTTAGTAAGACACAAATGATTTCCTTATGCCAAGTCTCAATCTCTCATTATAATTATCTCAATTAATAAACTATGTTTTTCAATCTAAGATATTTGTTATCTTTTAGTAGGTACTAGAGCTATGAATCAGTGAAGCCATAAATGGAGGACCTCATCCCCTTATTATTACAAAAATAAGATTTGAACAAAGCAACACAACCACTTAGTCAACACACTAAGTAAAAAAAAAAATTAATTATATAAAAATCTACTAATTTTTTTCATACACATTATTTACTTATTTTGATGGTTTACTTTGACATGCACGATGCATGGTAGGTTTACATGTAATTTAAAGTAGAAATAATTAAAACGCAAAGAAAAAATATTTGTCCAAGTGGCACTTTTCATTTAGATTCACATTCGCAAGTGAAGTCTAATCCAGCGATGGGAGGCTATGAGATTGAATACCGATGTTTATTATTAGTCTAAGAAAACATGCATTAGGTGGCATTAAGGTTAGGGCACTACTAACAGATTCAGTTAAGTTCCAAACACAGATTATATATTATTTTTAATATTCAAGGCTCTAAATTTAAACCACAAGAAAATAAAAACACTTAATAAAAGCTCAACGATTGTTTTGCCATTGGAGAACATGATTTTGAATGAATTGCTGCACAAATATTCAGCTATCGTATCAATTACTTCGCAGAATAAATTAAAACATACTGAATTTGTAGGAGCCATCCAAATTTAGGGCGTTGAAGAGAGGCCAAAGAGCTTCAGATTCTGCAATGGAGAAGTGTGATGGTTTCGGACAATGGGGCAACGCTCGCAATACATTCTCATTAGCAAAGATCGGTTCTGCTGGAAATCGTTGTTGGGCAGTTCGTGATGAAACCGGTTCTTTTGCAGGTGGGTCTTGTTTCAATGAAGGTGTGTTGTTGAAGAAAAGGAAATGCATGGATCCTGCTTTCGTCCAATGTTCAACTGTGGAACCTCATCTTTCCAGCTCCAAATGCAACAATGGACACCCCAATTGCAGCAAATCCTCTAACACACTGCTATCATCTGATACTACTGTTATTGAAGAAGATTCAAAGGAGGCTTCTCCATCTTGCTCAGAATCAGGGAACTTGAAGTTGCTGTGGTGGGGTATGAAAGAAGAGATGGCCTCAGAAGCCACTTTAAGTTACATGGAGAAACCCAAAAGAGGCCACAACATTACTGATAGTAAGTCTATTGAAATTCACAAGGAAAACTCTGAAGCACTGCACATTTTGGCCGATATGGCTGTTTGGGTTCTAGAAAATAGTGACATAGGAGAAGCTGATAGGGCTAAGGCTTCACCGACACAGTGGGGAATATTTCGTCCGACCGGAGTACTCTTCAGCCAGAAGAGAGTAATCAGAAAAGCAAAGAGTGCTTTCAAATCTCTTTCTCAACTTCATGGGAATGTAGCTACAAACTCAGAGCTTTTCTCAAGTAGCCTTGAATTCATTCAGCCCAGTGAGAATCAAGTTATAGATGGTCGGATTAGTGACAAAGATCAGGGAGCAACCCAGACTGTTCGCAGGTCAAAGAGAAGTAGAACCCACTTCCTCAATTCTAAGTATTTTGATTCTGTTCTTCAGCCATACTAGAAGATAGTTCAAGTCTTGAATAACATTGACTTTTGTACATCTGAATCATAAGAATACCAGACTTCAATTACCTGTCATCATGCTTGATCAGGCAATACTATGTACAATCTATTTCTCCTGTCTGTTATCTGGCATCTCTTTAGGGATGTTCGGTGAGAGTCATTGAGTTGGAGTTATGCATGAATTTCATGGTGTTGGGATCATAACTTTTCAATTACAATTTCTACCCAGTCAAGAAATCTTGTTAGCTTTGGGCCTCAGATGCAAAACTTCATCCATGAGTGTTTGTATTATGCATTTTAAAGGTTAATTTGAATATATGTTTCATTTGCTATGTTTCATTACATGTTGTGATAGAACAAAAGCACAATGCACGCAAGATACAGCAGCAGGAATCCCATGCCCTCCCTAAAAGTTCACCAAATCCGTTATACCTTTAATGACCCAGAAGTATATACTTGCACAAATACCATGAAAACAAAGCCATACTATAAATACCCTCAAAGCATTGCGAAATATTGGAAATCTTAAATTCATTTAGAATCAACAATGTTCAGAAAACTAATCAATTCAGGTGCAAATATATCTTTTTCAAGTTACTCTTCATATCCCTATTACTCTGCTCCTTTTTAAAAATCCTCCTAAACAGATTCCCTCAGGAACCTGAATCCAAAACCGCCTATTTCTACATTTAGAACCCAGAAGAAACCCCATTTTCTCGCAAGAAGCATAACCAGTTCTCCTCTCAAATGACACATCACAACCCATTTTCAATTCTGTTCTGGAATTGCAGAGTACCCATAAATATATTGAAGCAATTGGATATTGTGCACCTTCCAATTGTTCACAACCACTTATACAAATATCAAGTTGGGCATCAAGTCGTTTCTCATCATTTTCGTAGTGGAGCACACTAGGTTCATTCCTATACCAAACAAGCTCATATCAATTGGTGAACACAGATTAAGCGCAAATCTAAAGCCCTGACTAGGCAAGCCAAACTACCATGAAAAATGAAGGGCCCACCCGTTCCTCTACACTACTCAGTGAGCTCTACTTATCCAATGACTCCCCAAATCCCAGTCTTATGAACAGTGGGCTCTATGTTTAGGGAAGGCTGCCTCCTCAGTTACACAGACAGAGATAATCAGTCTTGAATAGTAATTTTTATATTCACATCACAAATCTAAAATTACATTTGAAATCAAGGGTTTTGTTTGAAATTCTATGTGAAATCTTATAAATATGCCCCTTTATCTACTCTTGAGACCACAAATCTCTAAGCCCAAAATCCTTGCAAAACGGAAATCATAAAATATTTAACAATTGAAAATCCATTGAATTCATTTAAAATCAGTTGTAAAACTATTAAAAAATTATTGATTATTCTAAATCTACTGAAAATATGTATGCGTTTAGTTTGCAAACATTATAGAAGTGATTAAAATCAACCATTCAAACTACATGGTTTAGAAAGTATACACTTTGTTTAAATTTTGTTGTTCAATGATCTTTCTAATTCTATCTATCAATTTATCTTTTTTGTTTTCTTACTAAAAGAGAGGTAAAAATTTATTGAAATCGAAAGAGAGCAGAACAAAACAAGACACAAAGAGAATTACAGAGCCTTGTCCTGGTCAACAAGTTGAACCAGCCTCTGTGATAAATCAAAGGGAAGC
>MU227804.1:97592-115498 GCA_018584345.1 Thuja plicata
ACTTATCAGCACAGCTAAATTTGAGTATTTCTAAATAAAAATTAATTTTTGTCAAACATATGGTCTAGCTAGATTCATTCTAGCTAAGCTAGATAAGTGGTTAAAATTTTCCAATTGAAAATGTCTAGTAAATGCATGTTTTATACCAATTACCAAAGAAATAAAATTATTTTAGAAAATTGATGTTTCAATAACCCCTACTCTTTTTAATGATATTTTCAAAAAATATTAAAAATACCCTTTTGTAGAGCTCAGAGTTAAGATTATTGTCATATAAATTTTATAGTATTTTGATTAGATCAAATATATTATAATTTCAAAATACAACAAGTAGGTATTTTAACATTCGAGAAGATGTTGCTTCAAATAAATTAAAAATTAGTAAATCATATCAAAAAAATTTAAAATTTATATTTAACACTAGAGGAGAGAGTCCTCTTCAAGAATATGTAATTTTTTTTTGAATGGTGTAGATTTGATAGGGAAAAATTGGTGGGAGATGAAAACTGTTGAATTCAGATAAGTCCAACTTTGAGCGGTTATAACGGAGAAAATATACATTGAAAACCAATATTTCTTCTTTTCTGCACTAGCTATGCATTTTATCTATAACATATTTTAAATCAGATGAAAAATAGATTATTTGCATATACTTGTTTGGTGGGAACTAGACCCCAGATTTTCAGCAGTTTTCAGCATTGGAAAAATGGACTTTAAAAATAAAAAAAACTATGTCAATTCTTATTCAAAAAAAATTTAAAAAATTATAGTCATAAACTTCATCCATTTTTACACATTTCATCAATTTACATCATCCTCAAATTCTAAATACATATGCCACTTTTTATGTTGTTAAAGTTGAACAGTTTGCATGTTGTGGTCCTTTTCCTTTATAAAAGTGTGACACAGGTTTATACTTTTACCCGAATTATTTAGTATTCCATGAATGCACGTGCTATGATTAAGATTCACTAAGTGAATCCCTCGTCCGTTCACTCCCTCCATGTCTACCTCTCTCTCCATCGCATCTTACTCCTCTATTTCTCTCATTGTTATTTTGTCTCTCATATTCTTCCTTCCTTGCATCACTCGGTATCTCTCTCCTCATTGTCTATGCAACGACCAATGGTACAATTGATTGAGAGAGAATGAAAGAATAAAGTGTTTGAGAGAGAGAGAGAGAGAGAGAGAGAGAGTTTATGGTTATATATTCACTTAGTTTCTTATCAGCAATAATTCTCAAAAGAATTATCGAACCATTGTTAATTACAATAATATAATAACTAGGGTATTCCAACATGCAATACAAACATAATAAAATAACTTGTGTAAAATAGGGATGTAAAAACTCATTTATATTTATTTATGAATCCATATCCCTCACTTTAACATTCTTTCATATCACATCCAATTTAACCAAATTGTATTTAAAAGTATCTTCGTGTCCTTGCCATAAAACTATTCTCCTCACATCTTTAACTACTTTAGCCAACTTGCTAGGAATCTGAAAAAAGTAACATTGTATAAATTGGAACAATGGTTGTAAATATTTAATGAACATAATTATACCTACCAAATAAGAATAGTCTTCATCCTAAGAATCAAGCATACCATAAATTCTATTAAGGACATTACTCCATTCATCAACCAAAGGCTTCCTGAACAAAAGAGACATACCAAGATAATTACTAAATGACTAGTATAAAACCATGTAATCCTCTTAATATCCAAACTAGAAAGGAATGGATTTTTTAAGAGTAAGGTACACAATTTAGTATAATTAACCTTTTTCCTTTCCACTTGTTTCTACTTGACCAACACTTTCTTGAACATACGATCCTTCCTAGTCATAGACTCACCAACTAACAATGTTTCACATATTAAGTGAGGATGAATGATATTATTATAGTTGTGAGATACTTTCATCCCTCTTAGAGTATAATTTTTTAATTCGTTTTGAATATTGCTACTCAAATCCCCAATAAGGATGAGAAACGAGAATGGAAATAAAGGGTCACCCTAGCAAAGCCCATCATTGGCTTGGAAAGAACCGAAGAAAACAAAATTAATAAGAAATACATAGGATGTGGAGGAGATGTATCTATAGACCCAATTAAACCATGAATAACTAAGAATTAGTCTCCTTTAAATGGTTTTAATAAAGTACCATGGAACTATATCATATACCTTACTCGTATCCAATTTAAAATCCATAACTTACTTCTTCCTACTTTTGATGGAATGAATAACTTTCTGGGAAATCACAATACTATCCAAAATTTATCTACCACTCAATAAACCACTCATATCCCTATAAATAAAGTTTCTAAACAAACATTGATTCTCTATGTTGGTGTATCTAAGTGATGTTTGAGATAAACCTAAGGATTTTCCTTCACCTATAATTGGTTCCCTCAAAGTAGTGGCCAACTTGCGAGTGATAATTCCTTATAAATAAGGAATATATCCTTCACTTTGAGATTTTTAAAACTTGGGTGGGTTCACTTGATACAATATAAAAAAATTTAAAAAAGGGACAATAGATATTGCAAACCTAGCTGATTATTCTCAATCCTAGTAAATCATAATGCAGTTTAAAATAAACAGTCATAACATCTTGAGAGCATAAAAATATGCTCTAATCCTTCTATTGCATACATAAAAATAAAATATGTTTTATTTTTTAATTGGTTACTGATACTTGATAAGATTTAGACCAGTGCCTAATACAATTGGTACAGAGTCAATTTCTTAATCAATCATAACATGGTTACACATATATCATACTTTCAGTAAATCACTACTACTCCAACATAGTTCCTACAACTCACACTAATATTTTCATTCCTTCCTTGAAAGACATCTTAAACTAATAAATTACACATTCACAATGAGGCTTGTGAAGACAAATTAATCTATCATAGATAGAAAAATTCATGAAGATTGAGAAAATAATATAGAGGAGAATATATGTGAGATTTTCATTAATTCTTATCCAACTTGCAACCTTAAATATATCAAACAAGAGACTCTATCCTTACATACCAAGGTTTACATTTTTCAAAAGTTCTTTGACTAGTACTAGTAGTTAACACCTTAACATCCAATTTTTTTTTATAGAATTCAGTTTGAGTCATATCAAAAGATGTTTTGGATGTGGATCACATATTTTTGAGCCCACTCTTAATTTAAGAACGTCTCTAGCATTAGTTGATACTCTTGTATTATTGTGCCAAAAATTTTCAATCAAAGTTTTGACTTCACCAGTAAGTTTCATGTTAGACCTTGGGAGTCTGCCACTAAAGCTCCACAAAGTGTTTGCTGGATCACTTTCAAAGTTAACTCTTCTCTTTATAGATCTTTCTAAAGTTTTACGATGAATATTAAGATATCCACTTATGTTTGTCATCATTCCTTTATCACAAGTAGTTTTGTTTACTAAAGCTGTTGTTATTTCTCGTCGTGTCACATTCCTATCTTTAGAACAACTTTTCTTTCTGATTGTGTCAAAGGCACTAGCAACAATTGATACAACTTGTTTTAGAGACTCGTCCTTCTTCTTGGATTTCACAATGCCTAACCTCTTCATCACTCTTCGCATTTTAGTCATTTTAATTAGTTGTAACATTAATTGACATTGAAACCCAAATTTCTTATTATAAAATAATTGTCTAAACAATTTACTTGTGTGTGTCCTAATCCATCTCCATGAAACCAAACCACGCAGATTGTCTAGCACATAAATTTAAGTTTGAAATTGTTCATTCATTTCATTATGATTCAAAGGGGTTTCTTTCTCAATTGGTGTTTGTATGTCTACATCCACATTGTTGATCTCAATTGTCATTTGATTGTTGATTTCAATTAGGGTTTTAATTTCACTTTCAATTGGGGTTTGACATTCAGTTCCTTTATCATTATGATTAACATTACTAATTTGTGGTGTTTGATGTGCAATATAATATGTTAGTCTATTTTCAGGAAGAAAATCTAAACAATTTAAAGAGTAACCTGCTAATACAAAAAGATCAAGTTCTTTATCAGAATAAGTTTCATTTGGATGTGAAGACATTCCTATATCCAACACTTGATTGGAAAATGCACCTGAATTTTCTCCTATTTTATTTTCTTCTTCAACCTCTACATCCATCATGGTGTCCTCATTCTTCTCCTCTTCTGAAATGATTGTTGAACTTGATGCTCCCAGATTTTATAGTTTTTGAATTCTTGATCTTCTTTCTCGTTGTCATTTTGTCTCCTCTCTATTTGTTGCAACCTCATTAGCTGTCAGAACCTTTATTTGCCTCTTTCTACGTTGCTTTGATCCCATGTTTGCACCAAAATTTGAATTCAAACTAATCCCTTCTTGTCAGATCAATAACAAGACAAAAAAGAGAATGTAGGTTCAGAATATTCTTTATGTTGTATGAATATGTCATAGAAATGATTGAATACTCATCAATCTTTGAGATCAGGCCCATAGTCTATTTTTTTTAATCTCCAATGGTTGTTTAAGAAACAAGCACCTATTATTTAAATAGAAATGGGTACCCATTTATAAAATGGGTGCCCGTTTCTATTTCAATGGTCCAAAAAGAAATGGGCACCCATTTTTTGAATTTCAAAAAATGGGTGCCCGTTTCTTAAAATAAGGAGTGGGAACCGTACCCCTGCCCTAGTTTTTGATTCAGGATAGGCTTGGTCCCACCAAGCCTGTGCTTGGCTTTGCAAAAATATGGCTAAGGCATTGATACATAAAATTTACGCTTTGTCATAATTTTTTAGAGATCTTCCTGAATGAATTTTTTGACGAAACAAAAACTCATTTCAGTTCATATTGTACAAATTATAAAAATATAAATTTTGTAGTGATATGACTAATTTTATTATTTTAAAAATATTTATTATGCCAAAGTAGTACCTAAAGTTGAAATAGTAAGGTTAACTAAAATTTTAATAACTTTTTTGATTTTATGTTTTTGGAAAAATGAATTATATGATATCAATCTACATAGAATTTCCTTCAAAATAAAAAAAAATAAAAAAAAAAGTGAAATTTTCATCAAATTATGGTGCTTGTACACTAGAGGTTTCAAAAATGTACATTATAGTCAATTAAAAATTAATAAAAAAAATTCAACAAAAAAAAGAAAAAATATTCTCAACAATCTTTGATGTTGTAGGTACCTTTCCCCATAAGGATTTACAAAAATTCATTTATTTACTTCAAAATAGGGTGATCGTACAAGTGTGTGGTATGGTCCTGAAACATGCATTTTGAAATAGGGGTTTTTAAAAATGCCTACTAAAATGTATTTTCTACCATTTGGGTATTCAAAAAAATTACATATTTGAAAACAAGACCCCAAGCACTAGATTTTGTATTAGTGATTTTTTCTGAGATTCAATCCCTAAGTGCCTCAAATTTTGACATCAATTGACAGAAAATTTGAAAAACAAGGAAAAGTTGAGTCCACTTTTTAACCAAAAAGTGGACTTAAATTCTTGCTGGCACCCAACTACCACCTTATAGTTAGCATTTCAAAGAGAAATGGGCCTAAATTGATAAAAACAATTTAGTTTCTCAAATTTTTGGGATGAAATCATGAAAGGTAGAATTCCAAGGTTTGAAAATGGCTTTGTGCATTTAGTACTCCTCAACGATAACCCAAACATCTTCATCAATAAGATGTCATTTTTATGGAAAAAATTTATCTAAAATCCATCTAGACCTGAGGCCTTTTGATAACCCATGGAGAAAAAAACTTTTCTGATTTCTTCTGTAGAGAAAGGAGCAAGAAGAGCCACATTTTTCTCTTCAAAAACAACATATGAAATGTTACTCAATAGCTTTGTCCAAATTAGGTTTTGTACCAAGAAAAACATGAAAGAGATCATTTCCATCACAAGAGATGACCTTCACATAAAAAATGACATTCCCTTGAGTCATCTAAATTTTTAACATTATATTTTAATTTAGTTACAACCTAAATAAAAAAGATGTAAAATAATTTTTTCAACCGAATTGATAGATAGTCTAACTTGATTTAAAGTTTTTGATTGAGGTAAAAGCGGGTTTTGAAGGGGCCTTGAAACCCATTACAAATAGATTTTACTAGGGATCTGGAACTCACAAGGAATGAAACGCTGCACAAGAATAAGCATTAAGCTAGAACAAATCAAAGCACCCCAGAACTAACAAAAACAATAACCTTAAAACATAAGTCAAACAAAGAACATGCTGCCTAGGAACGAATACACTTGGGGTTTAACATGGCTCCCAAAACCATCTTAATATCCAGCCTCACAAGAATAATTATTAGAGAAAACTGACTAAGATTATGGGGTTTTGCAGAGCTCCCCCAAACCAAAAACCAATATAGCAATCAACTTGATTTAAAGTTAATATTGTGCATTCTATAACATTATCATGCTTAATCTATAAATCATTTTCCAATTTTGACAGTTTCTACTATAAATGAATGAATTTTTTTCATGCAAACTATATTTTTCTATGGTTTATATTATTAGCCGATCTAAATAATATTATTAAGGTATGTCCAAGGAGTGGGCCCTATGGAACAAATTGAGATTTTTAGGTTAAAAGGGATTAACTCTTTTTTTATTTTGGTGAACATTTATCCAAGAAGCAACATCCTTATCTAGAGAGACAAGGTTAATTGTGATGGTAGAACCATTGAAAGTATTAGACAAGAAAGACTATTGAGCCACCAAGTTTCTAGAAGAGAGACTTGGTAATCTGGATAGAGAGATTCTAAAACCAAATTGACATTGATAATAAGTGTATAGTCAGAAAATGGAAGCACTTCCATTTTGGAATGGTTTAGCCCTTAAAGTAAGTGTTTTGGGGTCATGTCAAGCGCCTTGAATGGGTTTCTGACTTGGACCTGGCTTTTCCCCCTATTCTGCCCCATTTCCCATTTCTCTCCGATCTGTTTCTGGCATTTTAACCTGTAAATCTGAGATTCTTAACCTCAGGTTCAAAGTCAACCTTTCTGGCTCAAGGTCAACCTTGACCCTGACCTAGGTCAGATTCAACCTCAAGTCTAACCCAGTGTCTAGGTTTCAAGTTTCCAGGGTTGAACCAGATGCCGGGCTTCAGAAAGATTTAATTCCCACTTCTGGGTCGGTTGTTTCGATCTTCGGGGCAATGAATCTTGAAATTATATTTAATATAGGTCCACTTCTAAGGATATATGTCTAATTGGAATTTAATTCTCCTATGTAGGCCTCTCTAGAAGATTGTGCCCTAGATTCATATATAAGGAAGCCTTCTCCTCTCATTTTCTCTAACCATAAATCATCAACCAAGCAAGAATGATCGAAGTGAAATCTAAGTGTGAAGGACAAGCTAAGTAGTAAGACTTGAAGCAAGCTAAGAAGCAATCATCTACTCTCAAGCATTCAATAACCTTCAAGCATTCAATTCATCTAGGAGATCTATTGGTAGCCTTTAAAGGATTCAATCTCTATGGAGCCCTCTTGTTGAAGATTTCTCCATCCACATTCCTCCAAGCCTCTTCCCATTCAATTATCCATTCAAGATTGGTGTTGAAGATCTACAAGAAATTGATTTGAGACATCCTACTTCTAAAATTCTACATTCTACATCTATTTGGTGCATACATACTTGTGGATCCACGAATTTGAATCTGCCACAAAGGTTTCTATACAAGCAAGGTGGATTTGTTCATTTACTTTATTTATCTATGCAATTTCAATTTAATTATAAGGTTAATTCCAAAACTGGGGTTTGACCAAGGCAAACCCCTCCCTCCAACAAACAAACCTTTTTTCTTGCAGGGATAGGTTCAGAACAGCGAATTGGAGTGCAGATCTGGATACCCTTTTTGACAAACTGTCAGGATCCCAAAATAGATTTTCTGTCAGGCTGTGTAGGTCAGAATCAAACTTTCTGGGTCAAAGGTTAAATTCATTTTTGGGTCAAAATCAGACCTGAGCCAGATTCAGAAAAGATTTCTATTTTTTTGTGTTTCTGTTCCAGATCCTGTTGCAGAATTCCCATAAACCCAGTACATACACCCAAAAATAGCATTCTTTAGATCTATTGCATTTTGAGGTTAGTACTTGTCTTCAATTCAATTCAATTCAATTAAGGTTTATTAATCAATTCAAATATATTACATACTTTTCCTCTCAAAATGGGAATCTAAGGTTTTCCTCTTTATTCTCATTTGCATATTGACCATTTTCTTATGGTTAATCAATTTGGATCCTTCCTTTTTTTATTTGAGGTTAAAAGGAACATCTTATCTTCCTCACACATATCCACATTTCCCCTATAAAACAAATACATCAAAATAAATTATATATTTTTATCTTTACATTTTGGTGAACCTGCGATAGACAACTCTTTCTTTTTGGTGTTAGATTTATATTTTTATGTTAGATCTTGCATGCATATTAGATTAGCTTTCTTTTATGTTTTTGCATTTACATTTCAAAAATTAAAATCAAAATCTTGTGTTTCCTAAATTAGTTCATTTGCATTGCATTGGTGCATCAGCTTTACTACTTCTAGTCCTACTTATAGTATCCCAGTTAGAAGAAGCCATAGACTTATGGGTTCCTTTGATGCTGAGTCTTCCTCTCCTTTCCTTAGGATCCTAGATGACAATTTGGCAACTCATGATTTCAATCCTTCTACAGAGCATAACTCTTCTCACTCATCTTATGATGAGGATGATGCTTTAAGAATTCCTCCTAAACAAGTCCAAAAAATTTCAACCGAACTTGATAAAATGGAAAATTGGCTTATTCAAGAAAACCATAATCAAGATTCTATCCAAGCTATAGAGGCTCTTAAGAAAGTCCTTCATGATAGTGATCAAGGTGTTAATCTCTTGTGTGGTATCACTCATCTTGTGCATTTGAATATTAAACCTTTAGCTCAAGATGCTAGAGATCTAGGATTCACTCCTCCTGTCACTAGTGGGGAACCTTCTTCCATTCCTTTACCTAGAATTCTTACTTACACTCCTCCTTTGATGAATACATCTCTTCAAATTCCATCTATTCTTGTGAGTGTTCCACAAGTGTCTCTACCTACCTCACAACCTTCTTACCATAGTGTTACTTTTTCTTATTCCAATCCTCTTCCAACTGTGGTTTGAAGTGTTCCACCGGTTGTGTCTTCCATTCCTATCACTTCCTACACTTTTCCTAGTGTTCCTAATGTTTCTATGCCACCTATTTCTTCTAATGATTCCACAATCATTAGTTTGGCTCAAACCGTGTCATCTTTACAATAATAAATTGCATCCTTAACTCAATCCAAGTTCAGTATTCCTACATGTGACATGGGTAGTGCTTATCCTTAGATATTATTCATTCTATTGTCCCTCAGCAAGCCGATATGACTCATCTTGAGAATTACAATGGTAAGGGAGACCTTGTTACTCATGTTAAAACATTTCAAATCCTTTGTAGCGATTATGCTCATGACCATAGGATTTTAGCCAAGTTGTTTGCTAGAACTTTTCGTGATATGGCATTGCAATGGTATTTCTCTTTACCTCCTTATTCTATTTCAAAATAGCGTTGGTCCACAAGTTTCCTTAACTGATTTAATGCATTGTAAACAAAACACTAAGGAAGAATTGACTGATTTTATTGGTAGATTTAAGCATTTGTATGCTCATATTTCTTATCATGTTCTTGATATTGATATTCAGCATATGTTTAATTCAAATTTACAAAAGGATATTAGAGATAAGATTCTGCTTGCTGAATTTACCTCTTTTCAACAACTTTATGCAGCACTTCATCATTATCAATTACAAGTGAGTCAATTTGAGAGAAACACTCCAATGGCTCATGTTCCAGTTGATAAGAGTGATGCCTCTCCCGATCCTAATAAGTTTCAGAAACCTAAAAACTATGTCAAGATAAATAAACAGGCGAATGCAGTCGCTGATCAAGTTGTTGTTGCATCCAACAATGCCACTTCTGCATCCACTGCTTTCTGTATGAATCGTACGTTTACTCCTCTCTCTGAATCTTTACATTCTATTATGAGTAGGTTGTTAAGTGCTAATATGATTACTTCACCTCCTATTTGATCTCTTCTCCCTATTGCGATGTCATCAAAATCCTTTGATCCTAAAGCCTTTTTTCAATATCATCATCAACATGGTCATGATACTAAGAAGTGTTATTCTCTAAAGCATAAGGTTCAAGACTTAATTTATTCTAATGCTTTATCTATTGATAATTTTGATGGTAGTGAGAAAATTTTTTTCTCTCCTCTTAATCAAAATCTTCAAATCTATACGAATCCATTACCTGCAAATGATACTAATACTATTGTTCAACCATCTTCTATGGATATTTTTTATGATTCAAAGATGGATGATCTCAATCATATTGTCAATCATGTGGAGCATGTTGTTTTGTCTCAACCTATATCTCCACCCTAGCTTCAATCTCAACCTCTTGTTCAAGTTCCTCCACTTCAATCTCAGCTTCAAGTTCCACCTAAACCTTAGAAAAAACTAAGGATAAACACCTAGGGAACTCTCAATGACCTTTGATGAATCTGAGACTATTAAGGCTCCTGATGGTCCCCTTTATATTTATTCTAGGATTGCTAAGATACCTACGCATGGTTGTCTTGTTGATCCCACATCTTTAATAAATGTCATTACTGAGGAAAACCTTTTGATGAAAAACCTACAACGTGATTGTTATGATACATCTAATGCATGGATCCAAACTTGTAATAGTTTTCTCTATCCTTCACTTGGTTCTATTAACTTGCTTGTTTAACTTTGTGGTAAAGTTGTAGATACTACCTTCACTGTGGTTCCTAATTTTGATCAGTTTCAAGTCAAATTTTGTTTTCCTTGCTTAACTATCATGCATGCCATTGCTTCTCCTATTCAAAATTGTATTAAGTTCATTCATAATGGAGAAGTGAAAATGATTAATCATAGTTTGTATCAACCTTCTAGGCCTAGAGAATGTGCTACTCTTGATTTTGTTTGGCCTTCACTACCTAATTCATGTCCTCCTTACCCTAATAACATTTTTTGTTCATATCAAGCCTATAAATATCGCAATATTGTCAAGTTAAGCATGCCTTAGATAGGTCTTAACCGTGGTCTTTCACCGACTCCTTATATACCTCCTTTATCCATTACTTATAGTTATATTACTCAACCTCACAGTGTTTCCTCTCAGCCTACTGAGAATCCTCCTCTCAAGCCTGTGAAAGAACCAATTATTGTTCCTCCTATTTCTCAACATGTATCAAACAAGCAAAAGTGTAACCGATCTTCTAATGAATGTTGTAAGAAGTGTAGGGATAAAGCTAGGGTCTGTGTCTTTGTTCTTCCCAATTATTTACCTTCTTTTGACCAGCCTATGCCTAATGTGTTGGAAGAAGTTAATATTAATGATGATTCTATCCGCATTCTAGATCTTATTTTAATTAATCTTGATGAGGAAGATACTCTTGATGATCCTATCGATCCTAGTGATGAATATGAGACCATTGATATTGATACTGATTTACCTCATATGTTTTCAATTCAATTGATAATTACACCTAGTATTAAACATCACGATTCTCAAGAAGATCCTTGCTTGGAAATGGCTATTATTCCTACTGTGTTGGATATAGTACCTCTTGTGAGTTACCCACCTTCCCCAAATGATATAAATCAAGATAGGGAGATTAGGTGATGCGCTTGATTGGCTTGTCCTTCATGGTAGCATTTTTTTTGTTTCCTCGTTGTATTGTGCTTCTACCGTAATGTGTTTGCTAAATGTTTGTTAGATTATTTTATGCGACCCTTGTTACTTTGTTGGTGCAAGGTGATAAAGGAATCAAGACTGTTGTAAAAATCCTATATATGTATCTCTATTCTTCTATATGTTGTTTTCATGTTATGTTTTACTAGTGCTATTGTTCGTAAATTTTTTCCTTGTGTAGTCCACTTGGATCTGCGATATGGTAGCATTAATTCTTTTTGGTCTCCATGTTGTGGTCTGAAAAGACTCTTCTTCATAACTCTTGCATTTTCTTTCCTCCATTTTGATTGTGGTTGTGATTTCTTTGGGGAATGATGTCAATTCATTTGCTATAATATCATACATATATATTATCTTATGATCATACTGACCCCACAATAGGTATATCCCCTTTGTCTTCTTTGTATGTTTATGTGGTATTTCCCTTGATTTGTGTTCATTTGGGGGCATCTTGTAGTGGAAATGTAATCAGTAGAGTTGTTTATGTTTTCGCTAAAGCCATTGCTCCTATTTAAGTTTTAGCAAAGACTTTAACATGAGGGCATACACTCTACTCACTTTTTGCACACATGCACTTTCAAAATATTTTCAAACTTAAAACTTTTTCCCTTTATGGATCAAAGACTAATCCTTAAAACATGGATTTTTACCTTATAGGATCTCTTGATCCCTCCAGTTTAAATTTATACGGATCTCTTGATTCCTCCACTTTCAATTTACAATTTTTTGATCCCTTAAGTTTGGAAGGTGTCCTTAAGACCATATCTCCCTGATTGGTTGACTAGTGACTAGCCACATTCACTAGGTGGTTCAACTCCATCTTTCCAGTTGCACTGTTTCCTTGTGTGGTTCACAATGGGACATAAGTTCTTATTGGGTGAGTTAATCACACCCTCTCTCTCTTTCTCCTTTCCTTTGACTAGTGATGTCTCTCTTATTTTAATATTAGGTTGACAAAAAATTAAGTCCCTGGGGGCTTGAGGATTATTTTGTCCCTTTGATTTCAATAGGATTATCTTTTCTTCATGATCTCCTTTACCAAGAGTTTGCATCGAGTCCATACACTTGCTAAAGTGGGGGCTAAATGTATCATCATAAAATGAAATAACTTCCATTTTGGACTGGTTTATCCCTCTGAGTAAGTGGTTTGGGGTCATGTCAAGCACCTTGAATGGGTCTCTAACTTGGATCTGGCTTTTCCCGCTGTTCTACCCCATTTCCCACTTCTCTTCGGCTTATTTCTGGCATTTTAACCAGCAAATCTGAGATTCTTGACCTTAGGTTCGAAGTCAACCTTTATGGGTCAAGGTCAACCTTAACCATGACCTAGGTCAAGGTCAACCTTGACCCTTACCTAGGTCAAAGTTGACCTCAACTCTGACCATGTGTCTAGGTTTCAAGTTTTTGGGGTTTCTGGATGTTGGGCTTCAAAAAGATTTAATTCTCGCTTCTGGGTCGGCTATTTCAGTCTTAGGGGATATGACTCTTGAAATTATATTTAATATAGTCCACTTCTAGGGATTTAGGTCTAATTGGAATTTAATTCTCCTATGTAGGCCTCTCTAGAAGATTGTGCCCTAGATTCATATATAAGGAATCCTTCTCCTCTCATTTTCTCTAACCATAAATCATCAACCAAGCAAGAAAGATCAAAGTGAAATCTAAGTGTGAAGGACAAGCTAAGAAGCAAGAATTGAAGCAAGCTAAGAAGAAATCATCTACTCTCAATCAATCAAGCACCTTCAAGCATTCAACTTATCTAGGAGATCCATTGGTATCCTTTGAAGGATTCAAGCTCTATGGAGCCCTCGTGTTGAAGATTTCTCCATCCACATTCCTCCAAGCTTATTCCTATTCAAAGATCCATTCAAGATTGGTGTTGAAGATCTACAAAAAATTGATTTGAGCCATCCTGCATCCAAATTTCTACATTCTACATCCATTTGGTGCATACATACTTGTGGATCCAAGGATTCGAATCCACCACAAAGGTATCTATACAAGCAAGGTGAATTTTCTCATTTACTTTGTTTATCTATGCAATTTCAATTCAATTATAAGCTTAATTCCAAAATGGGGTTTGACCAAGGAAAAAACCTCCCCCCCAAAAAACAAACTATTTTTCTTGCAAGGATAGGTTCAGAACAACGAATTGGAGTGTAGATCCGGATACCCTTTTCGGCAAACTGTCAAGATCTGGAAACAGATTTTCTGTCAGACTATGCAGGTCAAAATTGGAATTTCTGGGTTAGGATCAGACTTTCTGGGTCAGAATAGAACTTTTTGGGTCAAAGGTGACATTATTTTTTGGGTCAAAATCAGACTAGAGCCAAATTCAGAAAAGATTTTTGGGTTTTGTCTGTCTCTACATTTCTATTCCAGATCCAATTACGGAATTCCTAGAAACCCAGTTCAGACACCTGAAAACAACATTCTTCAGATCTGTTGTATTTTGAGGTTAGTACTGTAGACCATATGGAAAGACATATTTTCAATTAGTGTCAAAACACTTAGTCATTCAGTGTTACCTGAGTATATAGTGTCACCCGAGTGTTAAGTATCGCCTGAGTGATAGTTTATCACCCGAGTAGTCTTTTGGACCCGAGTTATAGTTTGAAGCCAACTTTGCATATATTGTTGAATATATATTTGTTTATTGCAAGCCGACTTACAAAGTTATTTGGTGGATAAAGATATATGTGTTAGATAGTTTTTTTATCCAAAAGAAGAGGAAAATATGTATATAGTATGAATGTATAATCAGAAGATGGTATGATTATGTGAATGGCAGTTTGAATCAAGTGAAGAAGTGTTCAGGACAGCAGAGACTTATCTATGAAATTCAGGTGATCCATTATATTTCAAAGGATCTTATTCAGAAATCATAGTTGCACAGAGAAGATCATCAACTAGTTCATTCTCATAGGTGGATCAGTAAAATCCTTTAACAAGGTGGACCTAATAGTCCTTTCTCTAAATCTCTTAACAGAGTTGCATTATTCATTGTATTGTACAAAATCCTTTAACAAGGTGGACCTAATAGTCCTTTCTATGATCCTAATAGGGAAGACCATTAGAAGTGGTCATTGTAAGCTCTAACAGGCTAAATTTATACTGCAGTACTAAATCTTGTGGGTATCATCCCCACCCCAGTTTTACTTTCTTTTGGAAGGTTTCTAGGTAACCAAATATTGTGTTATGTTTTGTATCTGATTCTTTAATTTCATGTTATATGCATGCAAACAAATAAGGTAATCCAATTGTGGACTAAAAGGATTAGTTTTTATCAATTCCTGATTCACGCCCCCCCCCCCCTCTCAGTCATTGGGCACATCATATAATTCTAACCATTGGTATCAGAGCAGTGGTTCTCTTATCAAAAGTTTTACAGCTTGAGAAAAGATCAGAGGATATGGAAACATATAGACTGGAGAAAGCCATTGAGAATGAAAAGATATATCTTTAAGTTGCCATGGATCAGATCATAATACTTAAGGAGAAACTCTCTCTTTCCCTAAAGAGAAGAAAAGAACTAGCAGTGCAGCTGAATGACAAGAACTATATAGAAGAAAGAATTGAAGAAATTTGCAAAGGTAGGAGGTCAAAAGAAGCTGATGCAGCCATTGAAGACTTGCTTGCAAAGAATCCAATTTACATGAATAAGTTAGAAAGTTAAAAAGAGAACAGGAAGTTCAGTCAACCAGAATGTGTGAAGTCATGGAACTAAAGAACAAAGTAGAAGATGAAAAAAATATAGCAAAAGAAGATAAATGACTATTGAGTAAAAGATTAGAGGAAAAAGAAAAATAAATCTAGTACTTATCACTTTAGCAAGCTAATTTGGTAAGTTAACTCAACAATGCAACACAAGAAGTTGTCAACCTAAGGACAGAAAATGAAAGACTATAGAATAATCTTAATACTGAAAATCAAACAAATGAAAGTATGGTGAATTCACAAACTAGCATGGATCAGGAAAAAAAATTAAGAAATCATGGACTGACTGGATTAGGATATACTGAACAAGGTGAATCCTCACAACAAGGAGCTCAAAGGAACAACAGACCTAAATGCAATCACTATGGAAAGACAGGGCATACATCCCATAAATGTTGGAGCAATGGAAGGTCAATATTTAATGGTAAATGCTACAACTGCAACAAACATGGACATAGAGCAAGTAAATGCAAAGAGAAACCTAAGTTTGAAGGGAAATGCTACAAATGCAACAAACAAGGTCATAAATCTTTCGAGTGCAGAACTAAGAATTGGAATCCTGCTGAACAATTAGCCAAGGCAATTTTTGGTTGG
This sequence comes from Thuja plicata, assembly GCA_018584345.1. NCBI lineage: Eukaryota > Viridiplantae > Streptophyta > Pinopsida > Cupressales > Cupressaceae > Thuja > Thuja plicata. The sequence continues at coordinate 113,700 of MU227804.1, forward strand.
GATTACAACACCTAGTATAGATGTTGTCACTATGGTGATATGGACACATTGGTGAAAATTGTGTGAAGACTCACTTCAAAAAAAGAGATCCTACTAAGAGATGCTATGTATGTAAACAACTCGATCATTTGAGCAAGAATTGTATGAGTAGAGAAAAGGTTGGTACTCATTTTGAGAATGGTAAAACCAAAGTCTCAGAAATCAGAGCTTAGATGAGAAAGAAATGGGTAAGGAAATCCTTAGACAATTCATATCAAAGCAATGAAGGATCTAATGACACCCTATATAGTGAGATAGGCCGATCCATCATTACAAAATAAGAAAGCAAGGAGATGACTGGAACTGTGCAATAACAAGCCATCCTACATCAGTTCCAGGAAAGAAATATAGTCCATATCCACATATTGATGCATGAGGACATATTATAGTTCAACCTGAGTTAGAATGTTGATTACACCTGAGTCACTCTAGCTCACTCGAGCTGAGTTGGGCAGTGTTGATAACTGGAAAATTAGTTTCACCTGAGCTTCTCAGTAAATCTTTGAGAAACACTTGAGTCACACCAGCTACTATGTACGAACCATTTAATGAAATACCTTAACAGTTGAAAAAATCTTATATATGAAGGATTGTGAAGAGTATTGTTTACAAAGCTTTCAATTTACTAGTCAATTCAGAGCTTTAGAATTCTGTGTGAATTCATGATTGAAAGCGGAGTTTGATTATTTCATTTGAGCAATACGGAATCCACTTCCAGTAGCAAGGTCAAGAAAGGTTCAGAGATGCTAGTAAGGAATACAATTTGTGATCCTCCCCTGTTTAAGCTTCATCCAGCAGTTGTAGAGGAAATAGACCCGATGGGAGCTCATTCCCTAATCCCTCTGAGAGTGTTACTAGTCAATGACATTTGCAGCTTCTATCACTACAACATACAAGAGATTTCAACCAGTGAGATGAATGAAACATATGAGAATTTATGCATAGACGGGAAACTAAATCCTGAGCATAAACACCTCAAAACCAAGGGTTTGACACATATCATGCATATGCCGAGGGACTTCCAGACAAATTGGATGAGATATTCTCTTAGTCGTGTTCATGACATGCAACTATGGCTGGATCATCCTATGAAGATCACCAAGTAGATAATTCACCGTGTTACTGGGTTCCCTATGCTAGACAAGCCAAAAGCTACCAAAACCCTAAACATGGATGAACTAGCAGAGTTAACTCTTGCCGAGTGGGATGACAAAGGCATGAGACTCAATAGAGTAATAGACATGGAGATGAAATTTGGCATTCATGTGATAGAACACAAGATTTATAGCTCAATCAGACCCAACAATGTTGCATGCAAAGCTGTTGACCTAGCCTACAAAGATGTCAAGAAAAATCTGGTATTTGACCTAGCAGAATTGCAATTCACTCAGTTGAGAAAGAACATGGAGAGCATCCGAGTATCAAAAACCAATTCATGTAAGTTTGGCTCTCTTCTAATCTGCATACTATTTTATGTTGAGAAGTTATTTCCCTCCAAAGGAACAGTAGTGTATGTGTTAATTTTGTCCTTTGTAATCAACCACACACTTCAACATAGTCCTTCTTCACCAAGAACAAACAAGACTGAATATGAGTTATTCATCATGCCTGCCTGTGTGATTTGACCTGTTGTCTTCTATCTAGATGGGGTTTTTGAAATTTGCTCTCAGGACGAGAGTCTCACAACCATGGACCAATCTAAGAACGAAGGATTTGACATGATAAATGCAATGCAAGATTATGCTAGGAATTGAAATATG
>MU227804.1:132511-149411 GCA_018584345.1 Thuja plicata
CAGATTTAGGATTTTCTGCATTTGACACTCAGGTCGAGTAGAGTCAGTGAAAACTTAGAATTGCCTAGTACAATAGGACTTTGATGATTTAGAAGAATGACAAATGCAACAAAATTGGTTAGGGTTACAAGATGCCAATTTTGGGGTGTTACAAGTAGTATGGAAAAAGGATAGACCAATCATTCATCAAATTAATGATTTCATTGCTGAGACGGGAGATAATTTTGATAGTATCATGGATGGATACTTTGAAAGTTTCAAACAAAAAATGCAGAGTAGATATAGGATTCCCAAACAACTAGTTGATAAGTACAAAGAAGAAATCTATTTTCTAGTTGATTGTGAAAATTTTTATATACAAGCAGTAAAGCCTAGGGTTGCATGGGTACAACCCTTGCCATATGAAGTTAATAATGAGGACACTAAAGATATCATAAAGGCTCTTGTGAATGAACCTGTCAATCCAAAGGCACCCTACTTTGGAACCTATGAGGAAGCTAAGAGAAGAATATCTCTGGAAATTGAGATTCCTAAGATATTGAAGAGAGGAAGAAAGAGACTAGATACATTCAAGAAGAAGTATGACAAGACCTCCGACTCTCCTTCAATATCTGAGAGCAAAGAGGAAACGGTTAAAATAGAGGATATTGAGGAAATTGAATCTGACAAGGAGGAAACTGATGTTAATCCTCCACAGAAGAAGAGGAAGACAACACCTAAAAAGAAGAAATAAAAAGGCACTAATCCTATTGTCAACCTAAGAAGATCTAGGAGAAAGTTTGTATTAAGTGATGAAGAGGATGAAGATGAATAATATACTATGGTCCTCACAAAACCCACACCCACACTTGATCAAAAGATCAAAGACCTTAAAGAAGGAAGAGCCATGAGTTCTTCGAAATCGTTGAAGTATGCTTCTAGGATAGAAGAAGAGAAGAAGAAAATTGAGCAAATAGTGGTGGAGAAGATGGAAAAGTGGAAATATGACCCTTCTGAGTTGAAGAGTAATATGAAAAAATACTTATTTAAGGTAGTCTCTATTCCCTGGAAGAATATAGTACAAATTGAAAGGGATATAAGGGAAGAGACATTAAAGTAGGTCATGCCTGCAATGAAAGGTAGAGAAGTGAAAGAGGACTTAAGAAAATAAGAGAATAATCACACCCCCAGATTTAGGGCATTTCAAATATTGAACAAAAATATAGAAGAAGTAGCTCAACGTGCCACATTAGTGTGGAAATCAATATTTGGGATTACAGAAAGCAATGTGAAGGAAGAAGTACCAAGTACATACCCTCCAACATAAGGAAATGATGACCCTCTACCTGAGGTACAGACTATTGAAGAGTCCAACGTAGAGAAGATTGTAGTTGAGGTAATGGCATCACTACTCCAATCTCCCATACATAGTATAGTGACTCCGAGCAAAGACAAGGTTGCAGAATCTACATCAGAATAGACAAAAGTTGAGCAACAGGCTCCTCTTACTACTGAGACATGCACACTTGAGTCAATGAAAGGCAAGGTATACATTTCTACTTTTGATTCATCAGTTAGTATTGATCCAAAAATTGGTAATATAAAGGTCAATGACCTAATTGGATTGAATACTGATACTAAGGATAAGGAAGAAAAAGGTAAGGAAATTGTTCCTTCACCGAGTCCTAAATCAGAGACAGCAATAACTGATGAGATAGATTTAGATAAAGAGATTTTGATTCCTAATTGGGACCTATCCAACCTATCTATAGAAAAAATGGATATTTTGGGAGAACTATGGAAGAAGAGGGCCTCATGGCAGAAACTCAGAAAGGAAAGACAAAGGAACAAAGTACTTGAAGATGTAAAAGGCATATTTGTAGATGCTTTGAAGATTGATGTCAATGAAAGTGAATCAATAATGGACCAAATTGTTGACATTATCCACAAGTTCAACACAGACATGAATGGTTAGGAGAATTTACTTGAGAAGGAAGAGAAGAAATTTGAGAACAAGGTTCTAGAGAGCATTGCAAAGAAGATTGTAATTGACCAAGTGAATCTTACATAGATTATCAACACTCTAGAAACCACTATGAAAAATGTGGTAGAATTATTTGTAAAGTTGAGTGACTACTCCAACTTTACCATGGAAATCAAGAATAAGTTAGTAAAGATAGATGCTAACATGAAGGAAAGTGAAAGGCAGTTAGCACTTGACCCGAGCACCAGTTCTGCTCACTTCAAGAAAGTAAAATATCTTACTGATTTATAGGATGAAGTGTTGAGAGAAGAAGAAAGAATCAGAGAATCTCTTACGACCATCCAGAGCCAACATCTACCACATACGGATGGAATGCAAAAACATATAGCACATGCTAAAAATCCCATCCATGAAAACTTCTTAGTTTTTGAGCTGATGATAGAGCTATCTACAAAACTACAAGTTGAATTGCACGTCTTGAAGGTGCTACAAGATAATAGGGACAACACTCTGTCTCAAATTTTGAAGGTACATAGTGATTTTCTATCCTACTTCGGGATAACCATGTCGATGACATTCTTTTTTGGCATTCCTGTCAAAAACAAGGGGGAAATATCATTGTATAAGAGGGAGATGTCATTGTAAATATCACATGTACAGAGAATAGTGTAGAAGATATATGTTACAATAACAATTTTGAAAAATACAAAAGCAAAGTCAGTTAGACCCGAGCAATAGAGCAAGTGTCAAAACCCAAGCAATCTGTAAGGGGGAGTTTTGACATATCAGTCTTCAGATACAGAGTTTAATGATAAGTGTTTTTTTCACTAATTCCAAAAGGGAGATTGTAGACCTTATGGCAAGACATATTGTCAATTAGTGTCAAAAAAATTAGTCATTTAGTGTTACCCAAGTATACAGTGTCACCTGAGTGTTCAGTATCACCCGAGTGATAGTTTATCACCCAAGTAGTCTTTTGGACTTGAGTGATAATTTGAAGCCTACTTTGCATATATAGTTAAATATATATGTGTTTATTGCAAGCCGACTTACAAAGTTATTTGTTGGATAAATATATATATGTAAGATAGGTTGTTTATCCAAAAGAAGAGGAAAATATGTATATATTATGAATGTATAATCAGAAGATGATATGATTATGAAAATGACATTTTAAATCAAGTGAAGAAGTGTTTAGGACAGCAGAGACTTATCTATCACATTCAGGTGATCCGTTATATTTAAAATGATCTTATTCAGCAATCACTGCTACACAGAGAAGATCATCACCTAGTTCATTCTCACAGGTGGATTAGAAAAATCCTTTAACAAGGTGGACCTAATAGTCCTCTCTCTAAATCTCTTAATAGAGTTGCATTACTCATTGTATTGTACAGAATCCTTTAACAAGGTGGACCTAACAGCCCTTTCTATGCTCCTTATAATAGGGCAGACCATTAGAAGTGGTCATTGTAAGCTCTAACAGGCTAAATTTATACTATAGTACTAAATCTTGTGGGTATCACCCCCACCCCAGTTTTACTTTCTTTTGGAAGGTTTCTGGGCAACCAAATATTGTGTTATGTGTTGTATCTGATTCTTTACTTTCATGTTATATGCATGCAAACAAATAAGGTAATCTAATTGTGGACTAAAAGGATTAAGTTTATTGATTCCTGATTCACACCCCCCCCTCTTAGTCATTGGACACATCATATAATTCTAACAAGTACTTCTCTTCTCTTCAATTCAATTAAGTTTTATTAATCAATTCAAATATATTACATACTTTCCCTCTCAAAATGGGAATCTAAGGTTTTTCTCTTTATTCTCATTTCCAATCGATTGATTCATTTACGTATTGACCATTTTCTTATGGTTAATCAATTTGGATCCTTCCTTTGTGTATTTGAGGTTGAAAGGAACATCTTATCTTCCTCACACATATCCACATTTACCCTATAAAATAAATACATAAAAATACATTATATATTTTTATCTTTACAATAAGTAAATTGCTTATACTTGTTTTATATTTTTATTTTTACTTGTAGAAATTCATGTTTGTAGGCATTTAAAACCACAACCATCACTATTAGGAGCACATGTCGATCATTGTTCATGTATCCAAATTACATTCATATGCTTACATAATTTTATGGGTTCTTGTTTATTTCAATATGCATGATTAATAGTAGCCTCACTTTTAAGATAATGTGGAGATAAATTGTTAGGACAAAAAAAGTATCCTTAGCACTTTTCATCATTAATATTGGCATCACCTAGACCAATTGCACATAGTACAATGATCTAATGTGTGTATGGTATATTTTTATGAGAAATTTAGAAAATCCACTATTCCCTAAACCTAAATCCTCACATTCCAAGGATCTTGATCATATTTTCAAATTCTAGATTGCCCATTGTGATTGTCTATATATAGAAATATGGCTCAAAATTAAAATCATCATTTTACCCGTATATGAATTTAATTTTGAATTCACAATTCAATCCGAATAGTGATTACATTTTAACTTCTAAAGGCTATTCAAATTAATCTAGGGTGTTATAAATGACAAACCATATAATTCATTTTAATCATCACATGATATTATTGTGTAGATCGATAATGAAAATAGAGATCTACATATCATAATTTAAAATAAATAGAATTTAGATTATGCTAGGCATATATTACTTGTGCAAAAATATTAATAATTATTATAATGAGAACTTTTTTGGCAGGGCACAAACACCAAAAGGAAATTTTCTTTAATTGCTTGGGATAAAATATTCAAACAGTGGATCAAGAGGGATTGACATCAACAACTAGTTGCATCAGAATCTAGCACTAGGTGCAAAATGATTTTGGAAAATCCACAAGGAACAAAATCTTAAATGGGTCAGAATCATAAGGGGAAAATATTTATCCAATCTCAATGATGAGGATTCATTAAGAGTAATGGAATTCCCTAGGGGATCCACAATTTGGAACTTCATTTCCAAATCTACTACCATAATGGAGTAGCATATCACTTGGAATATAAAGGATGGAAGTTGAGAACTCTTTTGGGAAGAATCCTGGGGTGGGTATTCGAGCATCAACAAAATATTGGCCTCTAAAATAATCAACAACATTTGTTCAGAGAAGTGGGGGACCTTTGTCAAAGACTACATTGCCCCATCTTTGGAGAATATAAAAGATGGACCATGGCAATGGAAGCAGTTTGAGGACTTAGCCTTGGCCTAAGAGGACATTCAGAAACACAAAATAATTTTAAAGGGCATATTATTCTTACTAAAATAGGGTAGTCATGAAATAATTTGGAATGGTGCCAAATCAGGTGAATACAATGTTAAGGAAGGATAGAAAATTGTCTCAAGGAAACAAAAACATATTCAGACACAATTGCCAAGCCATTTATGATGGAATAAGGTATTTCTGCCAAAGGCAGGTCTATTCTCTTGGGCTACATCATAGGGTAGGATCCTCATCGCAGATTGGTTCAAAAAGCTTGGCTAGCAAGGCCCCTCTATATGCTTCCTCTGTCAAAATATCGAGGAAGATGTAAACCACCTCCTATTGACTTTCCCATTTGCATCAACATGTTGGCAATGGTTATGTGTAAAATTAGGATGGATTTTATCACTACCAAGTGACATATTATCTCTTTTTTCATCATGGCCTACTTTGTTCAAGGAGAGATGATGTGGAAATTTGTGGATCATATCGCCCTCAATTTTGGTTTGGGAACTACAGAAAGAAAGAGATAGACATGTATTCCAAGACAAAAAAAAATGGATAAAGTCTCACTCCTCAACATAATGGAGGCAGCCAAAGTTGAAACAATGAATTCTCGCATACAAACACAAAGTGCCCATCACAAGTGTTACACTAGCTAGGAGGATAAAATTCTAAAGAGTTGGTATGGCCTAAATGCTCCACAAGTGTTAGGTAGAGGAATTAAAGAGAATGCAAAAGATAGAGCAAATTATCTCTGGTCTCCTCCATCCAGGGGATGGTTTAAACTAAATTTTGATGGGGCCTCCAAGGGAAACCCAGGGTTGTCATGGGAAAGATGCATAAGGGCATGTGCAGGATCATGGTATGCCAAAAAGTGGCGATGTGAAAAAAATCCTCTTTTCACTCGTCCAAAAATGCGCTAAAAATCATGTTGACTTTTTAGTAGGCCTGGGTGTCAGTACACATGGCCAAACCAAAAGCCAATGCACAAGACTAATCGGATATCAAATTTGAAATCGGATATCAGATTTGAAATCAGATATCAGATATTGTTATAGATATCATTTTTTATAATATTAATGTTTTCATATTAACATTAGTATTAATATTATAATAATAATACCTAGGATATCTCTGATGTAGAGGCACTAAGCACTAGTGCATGCATCTTAAAAATTCATCCAAAACTGTCCTGTCACTACCCTCTGCATAGACCCGTAAGCTGTCATGAATAACTTTTGAATAAAATAATGTATAACAAATCCCTCCAGTGTAGATAGGAGCAATTAGGTTTTCTAAACCGTACTCCAAGATGAGAAAGATCCAACAGTTGACTTGGGAGATATGACCCCCGCAACAACACCCAATTTTATATGATAAAAAACAAAGACTGGACTTGCAGAAAATCTGAACTTTATTTACATCTCAGAGAATAATTTGTACATTTTAGCATCCTATCCATAAAAAATAGACTTTAATATCATTTAATGACTTGATTCCTCTTCCACTCCAACCATTTCTTAGCAGTTACATTCGAAGAGGAATACCAAAAGACTCCTATGCATGTGTTTCCCACTAAAAGATAATGTAACTGTTATGTTTGAAAATTTGAATCTTTGAACGATGAAAACAACTCAAAAATAATTAAAAATTATAAACTATAAACTTACTAATGTCTTCCAACATCTTGGAGACCTATTATAAACACTTCTAACCTCTTAGTAACCCCTAAACAATCCTTGACACCCTTGGACACTATTGGTCCACTTACAATGCATATTAGTCCTTTATGACTATTACAATCACAGGCTATTTAGAAAACCATTATAGGTTTTAGAACTTCATAGTTGATCTACTTTGATGTACTTGGTATCTTGATAGACTCTCTCTCTCTCTCTCTCTCTAGGATCATAAGGTGTCATAAGGGTTCATACGACCCATTAATGGGTCCTAGGATTCCTTAAGACACCTTAAGACCCCTAATATGTACTCTTAGGCTTTCTAATGGGTTGTAAGGTGTCATAAAGGGTCGTAGGACCCATTAATGGGTCATACGACCCCTTAAGACACCTTACAACCCCTAAGATGTACACTTAGGCTTCCTAATGGGTCGTAAGGTGTCATAAGGGGTTGTAGGACCATTAATGGGTCCTAAGACCCCTTAAGACACCTTACAACCCCTTAGGAACCCTAAGAATACATCTTAGAATTCCTAGTACACATTAATGGGTCTCAAGGGATCATAGGACATAGTACTATGTCTTAGGAGATGTTAATGGATGCTAGGACCCCTTAAGACAACTTACAACCCCTAAGATGTACTCTTAGGATTTCTAATGGTTCATAAGGTGTCATAAGGGGTTGTAGAACCCATTAAGACACCTTACGACCCCTTAGGAACCATAAGAATACATCTTAGGGTTCCAAGTACACATTAATGGGTCTCAAGGGGTCATAAGACATATTACTGTGTCTTAGAATACCATAAGACCCCTTAGAACCCCTAAGATGTACTCCTAGGCTTCCTAATGGGCTATAAGGTGTCATAAGGGGTCATAGGACCTATTAATGGGTTGTAAGACCCCTTAAAACATCTTACAACCGCTAATATGTACTCTTAGGCTTCCTAATGGTGTGTAAGGTATCACAAGGAGTCGTAGGACCCATTAATGGGTCCTAGGACCCCTTAAGACACCTTATGACCCCCAAGATGTACTCTTAGGCTTCCTAATGGGTCATAAGGTGTCATAAGGGGTCGTAGGACCCATTAATGCGTCCTAAGACCCCTTATGACACCTTATGACCCCTAAGATGTACTCTTAGGCTTCCTAATGGGTTGTAAGGTGTCATAAGGGGTCGTAGGACCCATTAATAGTCCTTTGACCCCTTAAGACACCTTATGACCCCTAAGATGTACTCTTAGGCTTCCTAAGGGGTTGTAAGGGTTAAAAGGAGTTTTAAGAGTCATTAATGAGTCATACGACACCTTAAGACACCTTACGACCCCTAAGATGTACTCTTAGGCTTCCTAATGGGTTGTAAGGTGTCATAAGCAATCGTAGGACCCATTAATGGGTCTTAGGACACCTTAAGACACCTTACAATCCCTTAGGAGCCCTAAGAATACATCTTAGGGTTAGTAGTATACATTAATGGGTCTCAAGGGGTCATAGGATATATTACTATGTCTTAGGAGCCATTAATGGATGTTAGGACGCCTTAAGACACCTTATGACCCCTACGATGTACTCTTAAGATTTATAATGGCTCATAAGGTGTCAGTAGGGATCGTAGGACCCATTAAGAAACCTTACGACCTCTTAGGAACCGTAAGAATACATCTTAGGGTTCCTAGTACACATTAATGGTTCTCAAGGGGTTATAGGACATATTACTATGTCTTAGGACACCATAAGACCACTTACAACCCCTAAGATGTACTCTTAGGATTCCTAATGGGTCATAAGGTGTCATAAGGATTTTTAGCAGCCATTAATGGATGTTAGGACCCCTTAAGATAGCTTACGAACCCTATGATGTACTCTTAGGCTTTCTAATGGGTTGTAAGGTGTCATAAGGGGTTGTAGGACCATTAATGGGTCCTAAGACCCCTTAAGAAACATTATGACCCCTAAGATGTACTCTTAGGATTTCTAATTGGTCATAAGGTGTCATAAGGGGTTGTAGGACACCTTAAGAGACATTACGACCCCTAAGATGTACTCTTAGGCTTCCTAATGGGTCGTTAGGTATCATAAGGGGTCGTAGGAGCCATTAATTGGTCCTAAGATAGCTTACGACCCCTAAGATATACTCTTAGGCTTCCTAATGGGCCGTAAGGTGTAATAAGGAGTTACAGGACCCATTATGGGTTCCTAGGACCCGTTAAAACACCTTAAGACTTCTAATATGTACTCTTAGGTGTCCTAAGGGGTTGTAAGGGTTCATAAGGAGTTGTAGGAGTCATTAATGGCTCTTATGACTCCTTAAGACACCTTAAAGCCCCAAAGATGTACTCTTAGGCTTCCTAATGGGTTTTAAGGTGTCATAAAGGGTCGTAGGACCCATTAATGAGTTCTAGGACCCCTTAAGATGCCTTAAGACCCCTTAGGAACCCTAAGAATACATCTTAAGGTTCCTAGTACACATTAATGGGTCTCAACGGGTCATAGGACATATTACTCTGTCTTAGGAGCCATTAATGGATGTTAAGACCCCTTAAGACACCTTACAACCCCTAATAAGTACTCTTAGGCTTTCTAATGGATTTTAAGGTGTCATAAGGGGTTATAGGACCCATTAATGGGTCCTAGGACCCCTTAAGACACCTTAAAACCCCTTAGGAACTTGAAGAATATATCTTAGGGTTACTAGTACATGTTAATGGATCTCAAGGGGTTATAGGAAATATTACAGTTAGGACACCATAAGATCCCTTACGACCCCTAAGATATACTCTTACGCTTCCTAATGGGTCGTAAGGTGTCATAAGGGTTCGTAGGAGCCATTAATGCATACTAGGACCCCTTAAGACACCTTATGACCCCTAGAATCTACTCTTAGGCTTTCTAATGGTTTGTAAGGTGTCATAAGGGGTAGTAGGACCCATTAATGGGTCCTAGGACCCCTTAAGACACCTTACGATCACTTAGGTGTACTTTTAGGTTTCCTAATGGGTCGTAAGGTGTCATAAGGGGTTGTAGGAGCCATTCATAGGTCGTAGGACCCATTAATGGGTCCTAGGACCCCTTAAGACACCTTACAACCCCTAAGATGTACTCTTAGGCTTCCTAAGGGGTTGTAAGGGTTTATAAGGAGTCGTAGGAATCATTAATGGGTCCTACAATCCCATAACACACCTTACATCCCCTAAGGTGTACTCTCTCTCTCTCTCTCTAGGGTTGTAAGGTGTCATAAGGGTTTGTAGGACCCATTAATGGGTCCTAGGATTCATTAAGACACCTTAAGACCCCTAAGATGTACTCTTAGGCTATCTAATGGGTCCTAAGGTGTCATAAGGGATCATAGGACCCATTAATGGGTCCTACGACCCCTTAAGACACCTTACGACCCCTAAGATGTACTCCTAGGCTTCCTAATGGGTCGTAAGGTGTCATAAGGGGTTGTAGGACCATTAATGGGTCCTAGGACCCCTTAAGACACCTTACGATGCCTTAGGAACCCTAATAATACATCTTAGGGTTCCTAAGTACACATTAAAGGTTCTCTAGGGGTCATAGGACATATTACTATGTCTTAGCACACCATAAGACCCCTTAAAAGCCCTAAGATGTACTATTAGGCTTCCTAATGGGTTGTACAGTGTCATAAGGATTTGTAGGAGCCATTAATGAATGCTAGGACCCCTTAAGACACCTTACGACCCCTATGATGTAGTCTTAGGATTTATAATGGGTCATAAGGTGTCATAAGGGGTTGTAGGACCATTAATGGTTCCTACAGCCCCTTAAAAAATATTACGATCCATAAGATGTACTCTTAGGCTTTCTAATGGGTCATAAGGTGTCATAAGGGGATGTAGGACCCCTTAAGAGACCTTATGACCCCTAAGATGTACTCTTAGGCTTCCTAATGGGTCGTAACATGTCATAAGGGGTCGTAGGAGCCAATAGTTGGTCCTAAGACACCTTACAAACCCTAAGATGTACTCTTATGCTTCCTAACAGGCCATAAGGTGTCATAAGGGGTTGTAGGACTCATTAATGGGTCCTAGGACTCGTTAAAACACCTTACAACCCCTAAGATGTACTCGTATGCTTCCTAAGGGGTTGTAAGGGTTCATAAGAAGTTGTAGGAGTCATTAATGGGTCCTACAACTCCTTAAGACACCTTACAGACCTGAAGTTGTACTCTTAGGCTTCCTAATGGGTCATAAGGTGTCATAAGGAGTAGTAGGACCCATTAATGGGTCCTAGGACCCCTTAAGACACCTTAGAAAGCCTAAGAATACATCTTAGGGTTCCTAGTACACATTAATCAGTCTCAACGATTCATAGGACATATTACTCTATCTTGTGAGCCATTAATGGATGTTAAGACTCCTTAAGACACCTTATGACCCCTAAGAATTACTCTTAGGTTTTTTAATGGGTCGTAACATGTCATAAGGGGTTGTAGGACTCATTAATGGGTCCTAGGATCCCTTAAGACACCTTACGACCCCTTAGGTACCCTACAAATACATCTTAGGGTTACTAGTACACGTTAATGGGTCTTAAGGGATCATAGGACATATTACAGTGTCTTAGCACACCATAAGACCCCTAAGATGTACTCTTAGGCTTCCTAATGGGTCGTAAGGTGTCATAAGGGTTTGTAGGAGCCATTAATGGGTGCTAGGACCCCTTAAGACACCTTACAACCCCTAAGATGTATGCTTAAGCTTTCTAATGGTTTGTAAGGTGTCATAAGGGGTAGTAGGACCCATTAATGGGTCCTAGGACCCCTTAAGACACCTTACGACCACTAAGATTTACTCTTAGGATTTCTAATGGGTCATAAGGTGTTATAAGGGGATGTAGGACCCATTCACAGGTTGTAGGACCCATTAATGGGTCCTAGGACCCCTTAAGACACCTTATGACCCCTAAGATGTACTCTTAGGCTTCTGAAGGGGTTGTAAGGGTTCATAAGTAGTCGTAGGAATCATTAATGGGTCTTACAACCCCCTAAGACACCTTACATCCCCTAAGATATACTTTCTCTCTCTCTCTCTCTCTCTCTCTCTCTCTCTCCCTCCTAGGTATTATTATTATAATATAAATGATAATAAATATAATACTAATATTGTATTGTTATACAATAGTAATATAATACTAATTTATATAATATAATAGAAATATATTTAATATAATATAATACTAATATTACTAAATATCATACTAATATTAATATAATATAATATTACTATTATACAATACTAATATAAATAATAATAATCTAAAACTAATGCTATTATCATTTAGTATTTGTATAATATTAATTTTATAAAATATGAAATCTATAAAAACTTAAAAACTAAAATCAATATTGAAAATGTTGAAATTTCAAATGGAAAGCAAAATTTTGGTGGGAGATATTCGATAATATTTCATATCTGATATTATCTCATATCCGATTTAATATCTCATATTCGATTTAGTATCTCATATTCGATATTATCTCATATCCAATATTATCTCATATCCGATTAGCCTTGGTCTTTGCCTCAGGTTTTGGCTTTGCAATGCCAAACGTGGATGGTCAACCCAAAAAATGTGTTTATCATATTTCCTCTGACCTCCAGACTTCATCAATGTAGCTGATGACCTTTTTTCACCCGCAATTGATGAAACAAAAGGGTTTCTTAAAGAGATTATCAGGTTTCCATCAATATAATTGTTGTCAAATTTTGATTTCAATAAGTATTTATTACTTATTTTCTATGAGTTACCTCTAAAGTCCCGATTGATAAACTGATTGAAAAACAACTATAACTTTCAAACGGTTTAACCTTTTTGAAATCTGAAACATGCGTCACATTCTATGCTTCACCTACTATAAGAAAATTTAAAAAAAAAAATACAATTTTGTAAAGTTTAGAATTAGTTAAGGTGGTCAGACATGGGAGTTTTATTATTCTAAAAAATTCATAGTAGAAAATTCATAATTAATTAATTATTTGATAAAAAAGTACACAAAAATATGCATCACATCCGAGCATGAGTCTACTACTTATATCTAGAATCTTGTGAAAAGATATCATCATTTGATTGTGATTAAGGTTGTCAGACATACACGTACTTTTTATCTTTTTTCCTGAGATTTTCATACTACTGCATTGAAATCTAAAATTTTCAACAATTAGATTAATTTGTTTTTAGAAAAGGGCTAGTAACTACACTCAATTTCCTACAGATTCTATTCTTACAAATTTTTCACATAAGGTTGATAAGATGTCCAAATTTTTACGTCAAGTTGACTAACCTTGATTTTCTAATTTTTCATTGCCACTTAAGGCCATAGCTTGGTATACCATGATCCTGCACATACCCGTAATACATTCCTGTCAAGGTGTTGTTTTAGAAAGGATTGTAAAACCTATGGAAATTGACACCAACAAGATGACATAATTTAAAGCCTTACTTATTAGTCTCACCCTGGCCTTGGAATTGGGATTGGGTAAGCTAGAGATTGAAGGGGACTCCATGATTGCAGTGAATGCAGTTAGTGAAAAGGCCATACCAAATTGGAGACTCCAATCAATGTTGGAGGTAATTTTAAAAATGTTAGACAAATTTGAATAGATAACATTCAATCACATCTATAGAGAAGGGAACTCTTTGGCAGATGGTCTTGCAAAGCTGGGAGTTGCAGGAATAAATCTTAGATACACTTGTACCTCATCAGAGGAATCTTAACGTAGGTCATCTGAATCACATGTAAAGGATATAAACTTTAAGAAACTGGATTTTTCAATTTCAAAAAGCTGCAATGGAAGGAGGGTAAAATAAAGAGGGCTTCACATTTTTCATCCAGGAAAGTGAGGATGGGGATGTTATCAAGGATATGACACCGCCATTCCTCATCTGCCACAAACATGACTCAAACAGACATGAGTCAAATCACGCAAGAGATAAAGAGAATGAATTGCATGTTGGTGTTGGAAAAGACACATACTCACATCCCTAATATAGCTAAGTCAGTTAAGCTGAAAACATACTCATCGACTAAATTTAGTAATGAGCAGTTTGAGAGTTAGCGGTATTTGGGCCCGAGATAAGTTGATAGGACTACATTGATGGGATACAAGTGATACCTACCTCCTAGGTGCACAAGGAAATGGACAGTAAAATTGATGGCCTACTTGTAAGTGGTTTGTTTGGCAGATGTGGGAAGCCTTATCAAGTTGAGCTGAGTTAAAGGGTGATGGTAAAATAGATATCTCATTCCGCGTTGAACACTATTCCTTGTTGTTGTCTGAGCTTTTTTTAACAATAATTCCTAGAGTGGTCATAAAATAATAGTAAATACGTATACCCCAATCAAGTTGGATTCGAAACTGGAATATATTGTGTTTGACAATCCAACTAATGAGACAAGGCTCAAACCAATCTCCAAGTAAAAGCATAGACTGGTTCTTCACAAAGTCTAAAGTTTTCTGGGCTTCAACTTCTTATGCACCACCCATAGACATAGAGTCAATTCAGACATTTGTGTAGGATTCCTAGCGAGAATCCTAGTAGTAGGGGTGCACAAGATAATGGCAGAGGAAATCTGCCATAGGCTATTTGAAGAGGACTACTTAGTGGGGCTACATGGATACATAGTGAACATTGATGTGGACCTTGCCATTCCCCTCCCATGTGAACAAACAATGGTGATGCAGGCAGGAGATCCATTCCCAGGACTTGGGAGTAGTCAAAGGTGAAACATTTATGATGGCCTTCCCAAGAGGCTCTTTATATTTTTGGGATGGGAATGGGAAGATAGAAATATCAGAAGAGGCATGATGCGACAAGGAATATCCTTCCTATCTAAATTTTTGGGCATGAAGGACAACTTTGATAAACCCTTCAAAGATGAATTGGATGAGGATCTGGACTGGGCATTTTAGTATAGATATGATGAGAAATTAGATGGGTTGGGGAGCAAGGAATCATCTAAAAATGAGGAAGGTAGCGGAGAAAAGGAAGAAGAAGATGAGGAAGAAGATGAGGAGGTAGAGGAAGCAAAAGATGAAGATGAAGTTGGGGATGCAGAGCCCAAGGAGGACGAGGATGCAAAGGAACACACCACTAAAAATTATCAAGATCTAGAGGAAAGCTATAATTTAGTGAGTGTGGCCAAGGCAGAGAACAATGATGGAAGCACCTCTTCTTCAACGGATTAATCCTCAGAGGTAAGTTAATCCTGGGTTATTTTGCATATACATAGCTCATAATTTTGTACCTTCTCTTTATTTCCAAATTATAATAAGCATAAAGACTTGTAAGCTTAGGATGGTTTGGCAGTATTTACAGACATATCTTATGTAATTGTTATTATTATTATTAATATAGAGTCTTCAGCTTCGACCCCTTATTTATAAAAAAAAGTACCATTATGTTGAGATATAAAATGCAAACATATTTCCAAACAATTCACATGGTAGGTTCAATGTTTCATGAAAATGGACCAAATATATAGAAAATTTCCAAGGTCATTTATTACATAACTACATGGAAAGGTAAAATATGTATAAAAAATAAAGGCCATAGGTGTGCTTGGAAATTTCAAAGATGTAAGAAAAGTTAAATTCAAGGATGCAATTACACATGAAAAGGTCATATTTGTAAGAAAAGTAAAGTCCAAATATGTGTTCAAGACCATAAGTATAGAGATCGGGTCCACAACTACATAAAGATGACAAATCTGAAAGAAAACCTAGGGTACGGTATTGGGATTAGTTTTGAACAATCTATTAGATTATCTAGATTGAAGTTATTATTGGTGGATAAAGAAGGGTAGTTGTTGGAATATCCAACGGAAAGCACCCCCTTTACAAAAAGATTGTATGGAAAGGTCAAATATGTATGAAGAAAATTTTGAGGTCATAGATGTGGTAATTTATATACGCAATTTTGATTAGTGAATGATGTTTGCAAATTAAATAAATAAACGTTCAAATGAAAAAAAATAAAAAGATAATTAACTTTTGTACTAATTTATAGAAAAATTACTATTTAAATTATTTTACTGTAATCTTAATTTGAAGAAGAGAAAATATTTTATTTATTTTCAATTATAAATTTGTTAGGATGTTATTAATATTTATTATACTAGCACTTTCCTTGATAGGGGATTGAAGATATACATTGATAGGAAATTAAAGGTAAAATTTAAATGAAGTGATAGAAGCCAAGTGATGTTTCTAAAATTGACTAGCATGGCTCAAAACCATGTGTATATAACCCTAAGCTCTCAACGAAGATAAGATTTTCCATCAATATGGATATAATTCTAGTCCTCCCTTACAATGAAAGTATAAACCATGAAGATGCGAACAAGATGTATCTCTCAAATATTCATATTATGTAGTCCAAGATAATTAGAAAATGTATCCATTTTGAATAGTAACCTACATAAGGTAGTTGAACAATTGCTTAAAAATAAACTAACAAAGAGCCAAATTCTTAGTAAGGCACAAATGATTTCCTTATGCCAAGTCTCAACCTCTCATTATAATTATCTCAATTAATAAACTGTGTTTTTCCAATTCAAACCAATAATAAGGCTTATTAGACTGATTTGAATACTTTCAATCTAAGATATTTGTTATCTTTTAGTAGGTACTAGAGCTATGAACTAGTGAAATCACAAATGTAGGACCTCATCCGCTTATTATTACACAGATGAGATTTGAACGTAGGTGAAGACAAAGAAACACAATAACTTAACCAATACATTAAGTAAAAAAAAATATTAATTATACAAAAATCTACTAATTATTTTCATAGACATTTTTTACTTATTTTGATGGTTTACGGTTTACTTTGACATGCACGATGCATGGTAGGTTTACATTTAATTTAAAGTAGAAATAATTAAAATGCAAAGAGAAAAGATTTGTCCAAGTGGTACTTTTCATTAAGATTCACATTCGCAAGTGAAGTCTAATCCAGCGATGGGAGGATATGAGATTGAATACCAAT
>MU227804.1:151747-164982 GCA_018584345.1 Thuja plicata
TTGGCCTTCCTCCTCTTCCTCTTAAATATGGTAAACATGGCAGCAATTCCACACTCAATAATCCACACGGTATGGCTGAACATGACCAGCTATAACATCCTATCAACACCATCATCACTATCAACGCTGACTTACCCATTTCCAAAGAATAAAAATGCTAAGAGCAATGAAAATCTCTCAATTTCAATGCACAGAGTAATGAAGATGTGTGAATTTCAGAGTATTGGCAGAAGTTTATATAGATCTTTTCATTCAGTTCAATTCAAATAAAAATTAATTTAATCTTGTAGTTCATTTATTTCTCCACCACTTCATTTTATGTTATAAATTTCAAAACAGTATGCATGTTATTTTAAGTTTATGTGAAACTGGTTTTTATAATTGAAAAACTATTGTAAACACCACCATAACACAACAATTTACTAAAAACTATGTATCCAGCAAGACATCGACCCCATGCAATAATATTATCGAAATTAACTTTAAAAAGAGCATGGATATTAACTAGATCTTAGCTATATTTCAATTTCATTTTATAAATTTCAATATATTATGCATGTTATTTTAAGTTTATGTGAAACTACTGATTACTATTGAGATATGATAGTAAACAGAATCATAAACACAATATTTCATGCAAAAACAATTTATTCAACTCCACATTCAAACTGTTTTTTTGTATTGATCAAATATAGGCGGTTAATAGTCTGTTATTCCAACTCCGCTATAAAATATAGACAACTATGCTGACAATTATCTATTATAAAGACATTTATAGGAGATTAAGAGAACGTTTAATGAAGCATTAATCTAGATTTTCAATATAAAATGATTGTATTCTTCATATTTCTTTAATAAAAACCTGTTTGATGAATAAGTGGAATTATTTATTATTTTGCTTCGGGCATTTTATTATAGTAGTTTTCTTAATATTTTTTTATTTTTTTTTTCACATCTTTAAAACAACATGGGATTTTTAAACATTTTTGTTAATATTTAAATATCTATATTATAATAATAACAAAGGGTAGAAATGTTAAAAAAAAAATTAATTCTAATTTTTAAATTTGACTATCATTTATTTATGAAAGTATGAATAATTTAAAACAAATTTAACATTTAAATTCAATAATAAATATAAATTAATATATTTGATGTATGAGAGTTTTGTTTAAAATAAAAATAAAAAGATGAATAAAATGAACTAATTTTATGTCATTTATAAAACTTGTAGATAAAAAATATCTTATACATCTCTCAAGATTTAGATAGATATATTTGAACTATCATACTATGTTTGGACCTAAAAAAATCAATTTGTGCAACATATACAGGCGACTGACATGTGTCATGTCATCTTTGTACCAAGGTGTCAAAAAATAGGCCCATTTTTGGGACAACCTATTGTGTTGTACACTGGCCAAGGAGAGTGGTGTGACAATGTGTGTTTCCAAGTTCAAATGTTTGTGTGGCAATCAAATAGTCTGCCACCCCAAGTAGAGGATGAGTTTCATTAAAGTCACATCTACGATGGAATGCCAACCATCTTGGTCCATTTGTTGTGTGTCTCATTGCATTTCACTATCATTCATCCGACCCAATAACCAACACAAGAAACACTTAATATTACATTTTCTCTCAACTCCCCGCCACTTTCTCTAGTTTCTTTTGCAAATTGTCTAGAGTTTTTTCATTGTAGGATCTATTAGTGGCAACAAAGACAACGCAAATCAGTGGTTTTACCCACCTTTCATGGATACTTCCATGTCCTTGCAAACATTCATTGGCCATACATGTGCCCAACACATCATGTACCTACCACATCAAGCTAAAGTAAGAATCATGAGACTTCAATTTTCTTGATGCTTTCCTTTTCCCAAGGTGGTCGACATCATTTCTCAAATGGTTGTATTTGGTTGTCTTTGAGTGCTTCTCTAGTTTTTTTGTCTGGCAACCATTTTCTTCCACGATTTTCTCTCTACAGATTGCACCAACTCAGAAGGCTTGTGGTGGTGGAGGGAAGTTGAGCCGACACATGTTGGACCCAGGTGAGGAAAATGTTTCCTCACTAAGATCGTTATTGTTGCATTCCTTGGCTTTCTTGTCTTCTTTTGCCATTTTATTTCCTAACTTGATTCTTCTACCTTTTATGAAGCTTTTGCTTGTGTGCTTGTCTAGATTTTTCAATCATGTTTATGAACACTACTCAAATGTGTTCATAAACACATGAATGTTGGAGGAAATCAATGTTTTGTTCAAGCATTGCTCTAAATATTCATTTACTATTACATTTTTGGATTAAATATAAAATATTGCTTTGTTACATTTCATTTACGACACAAATTTATTTAAAATAGTATCTTTGGTGGGTTTTTCAATCATTTTGATAATGGACTTTTCATTTTGTTGATGGGTTTTCACTAATTGTGTTTCTTGGGTTCTCACTTATTCTATTAATGAGGTTATATGTGGTAGTGGTGATGAGCTTTCAATCCATGGTTTTGTGCATCATTCAATCATTGTGTGTTGTAAATAATCTTTATATGATATAGGGGTTTAATGCTTACTATCATACTATTAATGAGGTTTCATTATTAATTTGATAAAGAAGGCAGTTTTATAGGACAAAGGGTTTTAGTTCTATAGTTTTTTATTAAAGGTAAATTGGTTTTATAGGGGCATAAAACCCAAATCCAAAACTACAAAAGGAATAGAAAAGAGAAGTCTACAACCAATAGAAAAAAAAAACACTAACCAACTAGCTGACAAAAGACCCAAAAATAGGGGAATAGAACCCCAACAGACTACAAAGAATTTACTAGTTTACTATTTTTTCCTAAAAACATCACCATGAATACTCCTAACCTTATTGATAATATAAGAACCCGGAAGATCTAAAGAGATAATCAGAAGCACAATAATACAAATTGAGAGCCAAGTTGACAATTAAATAATAAAAAAGAGAAATGTACATATAGATGTGAGTGATTGGATCAAATCAGAAGTTGACTCCAACACTCAATGAGCGGTGGTGAGTTTCCTCCCACGATCCTAGGGTGAGGTGTTGAAATCTAGGTGTTGAGTTTTATGGAAATTGTAACAATGTCCTCGAAATCTAGGTGAAGTAGGTGATGTGCTAGTCTTTGATGTGCATTCATGTGCCTAATATCCATGCTTCTTACAGTTAAAGAAATATCCATTGAATTTTGGCTTAGGATTAAACTTACCAATCTTGCTTTGTAAAATGTTTACTGTGTGACCTAGTTTCCCACAACGATGATATGTAGGTTTGTTATTCTTCGGCTTTGCATTCCTCAGTTCTCCACTCTTTGATGATTCTCCTTCTTCAGTGGGTGATAGGTGCTCGATATGACCTAGTCCAGAGGTGTCATTGGTCCTTCTTGGTGATCTCATCAGTTCCTCAAAGTATCTCAAGGATTCATTAGGTTTGTTTATCCTCTCTGGTGGAACCCATGTCTTCAAATTAATTTGCATTCATAATCATCTTGAAAGCTAGCAAGGTCAAGGTCGATGTACGATGATTATGATCAACATATAGTTTATGCAACTATATGATCATACACTTACCCTTTGTTTACCTATAAGTGCAGTGGTGCAACAAAGCAGTGAGCAATATTCTATCCATCATGGGGTGGCAAAGTATTCTGGTCTCGACCCCCATGATAATCAAAATAGATGAGTAGAGTTGTCGATGGTTGAAAGTTCATGACCGGTGTACACGCAAATTCATTTTAATTGAATTGGCACCACATAGCGATCACTGTGTGTCATACGGAGTCAGCTTGACTAAATTTAGAGCAAGTCACATCTAATCAGATTAAGATATGATCCAACGGTTGAGCGTGATGGCGTTATTGTAATTCGCATGACATTTAAACATCACGTGATGGCGAAAAGAGTGACAGGTGTCCCAGGCCCACCAAGATGTATGAGTGGAATGAGTTTGAAACAAATGTTGGCATTTGGTTGGCAGGACAGAATGATTAGACTACATGGAGGCACATAAAGTGGAGTAAAGAACATACTACTTAAGGGAATCTTTTAGCCCGTGCTTTAAATCTATGGCTGAGACTTAATCTAGCATGTAAAAGTAATCGGCAAATGACTGAGGCATTTAAAGAAGATCTGTGACCATGGGATGAAGTATCTACGGTTTAGCACTATGACGTGATGGAGAGATGATCAGATTTTAACCACTACGCGATGGCGAGGGATGTGACACGTGGCAGAAATGGAAAAATGACAAAAGACACGGGCAACAACATTAAAATTAATTTACTATATGGCATTTGAAATATTATAATCATTTATTTTGCTTAGGGTTTGTTTTATCGTTTAATTATTTGACTTTGCATACAGAAAAAAAGGTGGTGAACATGATATGATCAGACAGTCTAGATTCTCAACGGTGGGAAAAAGGATTACATGCAGACGTAATAAAGAGGGATCGTAGAGGAATGATCGACGCCATGCTTGCAGTCAATGAAAGGTGACAAACGTAATTCCAGAGAATACATTTAGTATCATGTGTAAATACATATGGGGTCAACATGCTCATGAGATAAACCATGGGTGGATATACGGTCAAATTACTATCACTATGCATATCCATTATTTAAAGTCATCGACTCAGACATACTTTGCAGAGATCATGAATAAAACCGTGGATAGATATACGATTGGAATATCATTATGATGCAAATATATTTTTTAAGTTATTCTCATAGACATATTGTGAAAGGCTTGTTAAGTTAATATGAGATTTAATTGGACGATAGCTGTTAGTGAATAAGGATAATTGGTTATTCCTTTGGTGTAATTAAACATTCATTTATTAATCACTAGGTTAGGTATTTTCTAGGAAACGTCATGTTGATCTAAAGCTTGTCTGCATCCTTTGGGTTTCATACTTATAAGGATACCAAGATCAACACAAGGCAACACAATAAGACTTAGTGTTACTATAGGTAGATGGAATAGATGGATCAATAACTGCAAATGTGAACTCTATTGTACTATAAAGATAATTCCTTTTCTTCATATATGCAATCATTTCATTAATCATTTTACAATTAGTCCCTCGGATAAACCAATAGAACTTCTTCAAAGTGATAGTTGATGTGCATGCTTCCTGGTTTAATTCATAGTCTATATTTCCAATTGGTTTTCCCATTTTGCATGGTTAAATTATTTTGATTGAGGCCTCAATCAATTGGTCTATCATTTTAGAAGTATTACCCTTTTGGAATATCTTTGAATTTTTTCTAGGTTTCATGTACATTTCATAACACCTTTGAAGTGATAAGTTTTCTTGTAAAACTTTCTCTGAGGTTGAACATAGGATTGGAATGAACTACTATATGATTTTGCGCAACCTCGAAGGACTACTAGAAGAGGTTTGATTCTCAATCTATTTCATCACCCATGCCATTAAGGATGAATGCATTTTTATTATAGTGGGTTTGATTACCATGGCTAAGATGGTTTTATCCCACTTGGGTTGTTCCCTCTCACCATCCTCGTAAGGCAATTCTTGGGAGGCAGGCCCTCTAATCTCCTAGCATGTTCATCATAAAGTGAGAAATGAAGTGAGCCAATAGGTTTGGTAATTTGATTCACCCAAAAGGGTAAAGAGCATATCCCTACTATCTTCCACTTCCAAAAACAATAGCAAAGATTTGTTCAATTAACCACCTCTTAAACTAAGGGATTTGAAGTGTTTTTGGCTTTTTGATTCACTCAAAAGAGTGAAGAGTATATACCTAGCACTTCTCTTCCACAAAAAAGGAGGTTTAAACTTTAGTGTTTGTTCATTCCCAAGTCTTTCTTTCTATCACAAAATTTGACATGTTTGGCATTTTGATCAACTTGAAAAGTTGAGAGCATAGGCCTAATGTCTCCTTTGGAAAACAATAATAGACTTTTTAATTAATGCTATATTTAGAACTTTGAAATTCCGCAATTTAAGAAATGTAAGAGGATGTGAAAAATACCTTCATTTGATGCTAGCAAAGGCTAGGCGTATATATGATATTTTTCTTGCTTTTTTAATTACTCACCTAGTGGCGATAGTTCTAGCTCCTTAGCATCCTCTCATCCAACAAGTTAATCAACACAACTCATACAAAATGAGGCAACCAAATTCTTAATATAAAATGATCCAATTCACTCAAATTAAGAACTAAATTAAAAGATTTTCAAAGTGAAATGATTCAATTTAAGGAAGAAAATTTGGATTTGTAAGCTCTTAAAACTTTCAAGTAATGATCGTAGAGCTTTTCCTCTTCATTTAATGTTTCCAAAAGATTTGCATTGTGAGTTTGTTTTTCAAACCTTAAGGTCCTTTTGATCTCTCTTTCTTTCCTATGAATCCTAAGTGCAGGCTTCTTTACCTTCTTATGCTTTGACATCTACAAAGTGACAAATAAAACTCATTTAATCCGCTGATTGTAAAAAATTGCAGAATTTTAAAAATAGTAGAACACACTATTTTAAAGGTTACAGAGCACTGCTTTATAGAGCACTGCACACTACTTTAATTTTTCTACGCACTGCTTAAAAATTTGTAAGCGCTATTTAAAAACTGCAAGCTCTATTTAATAAATCAGATGCGTAAAAATAGAGTTAAATGCACTGCAGAAAAAGACAGTAGACATTAAAATAAATCTTTTGCACGTCACTTTGCCATGTAAAGGCATTAGGATTTCTCTGGTGTGCACTTCTTTGCTGCATAAAGGCATTTGGCTTTATGTTTGCACATGCTCCTTTGTTTTGTAAAGGTATCAACCTTTAACCCCATACGCATTGCTTTGCAATTTGATGCAGTGAAAGAAAGTTAGATAGAGACAAGAAATCATATGCACACTACTTTGCTATGCAAAGGCATTACACTTTATCCCTGTACACGTCACTTCACCTGCAAATTGTCAAATCCTACAAAGAACACACTCAAATACACAAAAAATTTATACAATTGATTAGAAATGAGGCTATCAGCCCCACTGTGGGGGTCATTTATGTATATAAAATTTTACCTTCATGAAATTAGTTTTCAATTATGATTAATTCAAAGGAAAGATAACAAAGATTAACTAAATGAATTGAAACAATGCAAGAAGCATCTCTTGGCTCTCTAATTAGGAAAGAAAACAACATGCTCTCAACTTAAGAATCCATAATGACAGGACCCTAAAATGAGAACTGATAAAGATTTGTGGGTATGTGTAGGATCATGGTATGCCAAAAAGTGGCGATGTGAAAAAGAAGTCCTGATTGGTAGACTAGTTGAAAAATAACTATAAATTTCAAATGGTATATCATTTTTTAAATCTGAAACATGTATCACATTCTATGCTTCGCCCACTGCAAGAAAAAAAGAAAAATATTTCAATTTGATGAAGTTTAGACTATGTTAAGGTAGTTAGACACGAGAGTTTTTATATTTTGGAAAAGTTGTAGAAGAAAAATCATAATTAATTATTTACTTGGAAACAAATTACAAAAAAATATGCGTCACATCTGAACATTAATCTACTACTTATATCTAGAATCTAGTAAAAGAATATTATCATTTGATTGTGTTTTTAAGGTGCTCACACATATGCCTACTTATTATATTTTTAGTCCTAATTAATAGACTGATTGAAAAACAACTATAACTTTCAAATGGTATAACATTTTTGAAATCCAAAACATGAGTCACATTCTATGATTTTCCTACTACAATTAAAAACTAAAAAAATTCAATTTGATGAATTTTAGACTAAGTTAAGGTGGTTAGACATGAGATTTTTTATATTCTGGAAAAGTTGTAGTAGAAAATTCATAATTAATTATTTACTTGGAAAAAAATTACAAAACAATATGCGTCACATCCAAACATGAGTCTACTACTTATATCTAGAATCTTGTAAAAAAATATTATCATTTGATTGTGTTTAAGGTGGTCAGACATACACCTTCTTCTTATCTTTTTTCTGAAATTTTCATACTACTACATTGAAATTTGAAATTTCACCATATAGAATATTTTTTTTAAAAGAAGGGATAGTAGCTTAAAAACTACAATCAATTTTCTATAGATTCTCTTCTTACACATTTTTGATATGAGATTGATAACTTGTCCAAATTTTTACGTCAACTTTCCTAAACCTGATTTTCTAAATTTTCATTGCCACTTAAGGCCTAGTTTGGCATACCGTGATCCTGCACATACCCTTGTGCTCATTTAACTCCAACTGCTCACTAAAATGCAAATCCTAAAGATGTAATTGCATTGAATTCAAAACTATTTGCCTATATTGATGATGCTTTGCTTAATATGTGTGTGTGATGTAAATGCATCAAAATTGACTTCCATTTAAAGGTTTTTCCAAGGGTAGGGGGTAGAGTTAATTAAACCATGATTAGAGCTTGGTTAAGTCAATTGTCTCAAAGGTTAAGATAATTTAAATGGTGGTTTCAAATAAGGGGACAATTTGAGTGGTCAAGATGCATCTTCAAGATGTGTAATGGAGGATGAATTTGGCTTGATCCATGTGAGCTCTCATTCTCAATCCTCATTGTTTGATCAATTTTATCCCATGTGATAGATGAGGAAATTAAGGGATTTAATTAAATGATTTAAATGATTTTCTTTAGCCATGTGCACCCTTGAAAGGGTTGGATTTGATTTCAATTGATTTTAACCATGCAATTAAATGATTAATTTCAATTGCACAATTAATTTGAGTACTTCACAAACCAACAAAGAGGATACTCTAAAAAAATTTTAACTCCAAATTTTTATAACTCTAAAGTTTTTATAACTCTAAATTTTTATCTCTAAAATTTTTATAACTCTAAAATTTTTATGACTATACCAATCTTGAATTGCCATCAATCTTAGATTGGCAACAAGGTTATATCATGAATCTTGAATTGCCATCAATCTCAAATGGGAAACGGGGTTATATCAACCTCGAATTGCCATTAACCTCAAATTGGCAACAAGGTTATATCAACCTCAAATTGCCATTAACCTCAAATTGGTGATGGGGTTATATCAACCTTGAATTGTCATTAATTTGATGTCTATATAGCTTGGGACGAATTTAAGATTCATAAGTCCATCTACTATAGGGAGTATGAATATAAAATTCATTATCTACATAGATAATGTCAAAGTAGTATATTCATTAATATGAAATTATATATGAATCATAAATGTTGGAAAAATATATATAACTCAATTATAATTAATTCTGATATATATATATATATATATAATTACATCCTTGAAAGCTGACTATGCAAACCTTGTAAATATTATACTCCTTTCTTTTATTGTTGACTGTGTCGAGGTAATAATTTATTTCCTTTCTATTTTTGTTGATTGCTCCCGCAAGATATCTCCCTTTTCTATATATCCCCCTTATGCCCCCTATTGTCATTCCTTATTTATACAGGAGGAAGTGTTTTTCCCCATGGGTGAGGGGAGTCACGCCCTCTCCCCATGGGTGGCAATCAAGGTCGAGCCCCCTTGGTTGCGACTGCAGTCGCAACTCTTAGGGGTTGCGACATCAGTCGCAGTCCAAGGGGGGTCGCTGCCCACCTTAATTTTTATTTTATATTATATACATTTTTAATTAATATTAAAATGTTTATAAGATATTAATATATTTTTTAATATTATTATTATTATATAATATATTAATTAATATATTATTAATATTATCATTTTAATATATTATTATTATTAATGTATAATATATTAATTAATAATATATTAATATATTGATATATTTAATGTATTTAACATTATTAATATATTAATAATTAATTGCTTCATAGTATAATATATTAATCATTTTGATATTTATCCATCATTAATATTTTACATAAATTATCATTAATCACTATTAGTGTTAATGTGTAGATGTCATTACGAGTTCAATTCTTCGGTTAGAAATATAAATTAGTTGAGGGTCATCACAGTCCCTCCATCCCAAATTTGCTTGTCCTCGGACATCTTAAGGACTTCTTCTTTCTCCCATGTGGCATCTCTTCTGATAGATTTTCCCATTGGATTACACATTCAGTGATTGTCTGATTTCTTAGTTTTTTTCGAGTGTCAAGAATAATTTTGGGTTTTAGGGCCAATTACCCTTTTGTTTGGAGTTTGATCTTCATGGACTTCTTCTATTTAGATCATTTATCCCCTTTTACATCGATGATTATGACTCCAAGGTGCCTTACATCTAAACCAATTTTTTTTCTCGATTGATTCCACTCTCTTTTGGCATTGGTGATCCTTGCTCCATGGCTCCTTGCATAAATAATACGGTCTATTTGTGTTCTCCTCCTTGGGCCCTTTATTCTGATGTTTAACTTTGGACATGACATTTTTGGGGTTTTCTTTAGGTGCATCATATTTTGTCATTCTTGCCTTCCTGATGGCTTCTTCAAGGGTTTGAGGTTCGAAGGGTTTTACCCTTATCTTGATGTGTTCTTTAAGCCCTTCGATGAACATATATAGCTACCTCTTTTGGGATATTCCAGGAACCATGATTGATAGACTCTGAAATTTGTTGGCAAATTCTTCAATAGTTCCTATTTTCTTGAGATGTGTTAATTCTTGCAAATACCATTTTGGTTCCCTTTGGTCAAATCGACTAATGAGATTTTGTGTGAACTCACTATAGGTGTTAATAATTTTATGTACAAGAGTGATGATTCCATGGTGACACCAATTGTGGGCTTCCTGGTCAAATGGATTGTGGAAAATTTAATGGCATTTTCTTCAATCATAGAGCTAAGGGAAAGGTATGTGCCTGATTTTTTAACCCAAGCTTGAGAAATTTCTTTCCCCGTCCCATCAAAATATGGTAGGTTCATTTTTCCTATCTTGGTTCTAATGTCTCTTTCTCCATTATTTCTTCTTCTATTATGGCTTGCCAAGATTTTGGTCTCATAATATTCCTTGAAGGAAATAATTCTTCGGATGTCAGGTTATAGCCTTGCATACATTTGGGTAAGTTCCTCTACACTATTTGTGGTTGGTTCTACCTCTTCTAAAATAGGTTCTTCCCTTGGAAGGAAAGGAGGTAGGGTGGGTCTAAGGGTATAATTTTGAGAATGATTGGAGTGAGTATCTCTCCCAAGATTAGGATTGGGTCTCTCATTATGACTATTTTTTTTTTCATGTTTTGGATGGCCTGGAGTATCAACTTGTTAGTTCTTTCAAACCTTTCATTGGTCTGTTCCATGAAGTTTCTTAACTCTTGTGCTATTTATTATGTCATAGCTTTCTTTCAACTGGTGCGTTGATAAGTTTGCATGAACCAAATCCACGGGATAGCAGGATTATGCTCTAATACCACTGTAATGTCCCTTCTTGTCTCCTTATATAAATTTCCTGCAAAACCATTATTAGTAAAAGGTAATATATATTGAACCTATTATCTCTATATTCTCAACTAGTAAGGGGAATTTGAACCTAAGAGTTGCCTATAGGTTGGGCTTCATAGGGTTCCAAATTCTCTTGTCGAAGGATATATGATCCAATCTAAGCAATTCAGATTATCAGAATGTCTTCCCATAGAGCACTTCTCCTAAGTCCTCTTGGAAACGATAGGCATTATCCAAACCTACACATATGCATATGACTGGCTATTAGTATATATACTTCTTATGAGATTATAACAATCTCAAATTTGGCAATGAGACTATACCAATCTTGGATTGCCATTAATCTTAGATTGGCAACGAGGTTATATCAACTTTGAATTATCATCAATCTCAAATGGTAAATAGAGTTATATCAACCACAATTTTCCATTAACCTCAAACTGGCAATGAGGTTATATCAACCTTGAGCTGTCATTAACCTTAAATTGGAAACAGGGCCATATCAACCTCGAATTGCCATTAATTTGATCTCTATGTAGACTGGGACAAATATAAGATTCATATGTCCGACTACTAGAGGGAGTATAAATATAAAATTCATTATCTACATAGATATAGAATTATATATGAATCGTAAATGTTGGAAAAATATATATAACTTAATTATAATATATATATATATATATATATATATATATATATATATCCTTTTATTAATTATTACCTCCTTGAAAGCTGACTATGCAAATCTTGTATATATAGTATTCCTTTCTTTTATTGCTGACTATGTCAAGGTAATATTTTATTTCCTTTCTTTTTTGGTTGATTTCTCCCGAAAGATATGTCCCTTTTTTATATATCCCCCTTATGCCGCCTATTTCCATTCCTTATTTATATGGGGGGATTGTTTTTCCCCATAGGTGAGGGGAGTCACACCCTCTCCCCATGGGTGGCAACTAGGGTCGCGCCCCCTTGGCTGCGAATGCAGTCACAACTCTTAGGGGTTGCGACATCATCCACAGTCCAAGGGGGGTCGTGACTCAAGTCACCGCCCTCCATAATTTTATTTTATATTATATACATTTTTCTTAATATTAAAATATTTATAAGATATTAATACATTTTTAAATATTATTATTATTAATATATAATATATTAATATTATTATTATTATTTTGATCAGTAAAAGGCCGAAGCCACTAAATTTTATTGCTGTCAGAAAATTATTACAAAAAACTCCAATCACTTTGGGCACTAGTAGGAAAGAATGGAGAAGAAAACCTCAAGTCTTGCTCGGGACAATGGAGTACAAAGTATAAACTATGAGGGCATTCCCTCATTTATAGATAATATGAAGGCTTACCCTCATTTACAGATAAATATGAAGGCATACCCTCGTTTATAGATAAATATGAAGGCATACCCTCATTTACAGATATGAAGGCAAACCCTCATTGACAAATTATGTAATAGAAGGATTTTCCTTTCAACTCAAATCTTGAGTGACACCAAGAGCTATATCTGAAAATGGTGGTGGTGAGACACCTTAAAATATCATCCTGGAGCTTTGGTTCTTTGTTCTATAATTCTTTCATCAATGTTCAATGCTTTTTCCTGTGCACAAAAACCTTTAGAGCAACCCTTGCTAATGCTCTTGATATTCATTAGTATGACATAATATAATTTTGTTTAGAATAACTAGCTTTCTAGTAATATCAAATCTAACTATAGAAAAAACCTTGCCCTAAGCCATCATAAAAATTATAGCAAGAAAATTAATGTTTTAGATCTAATAATTACACATCCCTTGCAGATAACGGAATAAA
>MU227804.1:179808-203637 GCA_018584345.1 Thuja plicata
TTGGTTCAAGCCTTGAGAAAGTGGAGGCACTACTTGCTGCCCAAGGAGTTCATTGTTTATTCAGATAATCAAGCCTTAAGTTTTCTGAATTCTCAAGAGAAGTTGAGCCACAAGCACATGAAGTGGGTTAAATACCTACAAGCTTACACCTTTAACATCAAACATAAGAATGGTGTCCTCAATAAATTTGCTGATGCATTGTCAAGAAGAACTCTTACCATCCAAGAGATTCATTTGAAGAGCATGGGAATAGATCACTTCAAGGATCTATATGCTGAAAATGAGGATTTTTTAGACATTTACAAGGTATGTGCTAAATACAAGAACCATTTCTATAGTGACTATGCTGAATATACTTTGCAAAGTAACCTTTTATTTAAAGGCAATAAGCTATGTGTCCCTAGAGGCTCTATTAGGGAGAATATGATTCAAGAGAAGCACAATGGTGCATTGAGTGGTCACTTTGGGATCACAAAGACACAAGAACTAGTTCAAAGATTCTACTATTGGCCGAGGATGAATATTGATGTCAAAAGGTATGTGGAGAGTTTTATAGTGTGTCAAAGAGCCAAGGGCACTTCATCAAATGCTGGCCTTTATCAGCCCCTACCTATTCCTACTAGACCATGGGATCGCTTGAGCATGAATTTTGTAGTTGGGTTACCAAAAAAAAGACAAGGCATGGATAGTGTTTATGTAGTTGTGGATAGGTTTAGTAAAATGGTTCACTTTGTGCCATGCAAAACCACTAATGATGCCATCCAAATAGCATCTCTATTCTTCAAAGAGATAGTAAGAATCCACGGGTTACCTAAGAGCATTGTGTCTGATAGAGACACCAAATTTATGAGTCATTTTTGGAAGACTCTTTGGCAAAGACTAGGCACTAATTTATCCTTTGGATCTGCCTACCATCCTCAAACTGCTGGACAAAATGAAGTGGTGAATATAAGCCTTGGAAATATACTAAGGTTCTTGACAAAGGAGTATGGACAACAATGGGATCAATTGATTGGACAGGCTGAGTATGCCTACAATGACACCATCAATAAGTCAACAGGGAAGAGCCCCTTTGAGGTGGCATATGGATTACATCCTAGAGGAGTCTATGAGTTGAGAGACTTGAATGATGGAGTGAAAGCAAGTGGATATGCAGATGATTTTTCTCAAGCCATGCAAGAGATACATGATATAGTCCAGAAAACCTTGATAGAGAACACCTTGAAACATAAGGCAAAGGTTGATGAAAGTAGGAGGACAGATGAGTTTAATGTGGGTGACATGGTGATGGTACATCTCAATAAGTCAAGATTTAGAAGGGAGTCCCTCACAAGTTGCAGATGAGAAGGATAGGCCCTTGTCCTATCATGGCTAAGTATGGTGATAATGCATTCAAAGTTGAACTCCCGGAAGACAGTGGAATGTCACCTATCTTCAACATTGCAGACTTAGCCCACTACAAAGGACAAGAGAAAGAATTGGATCAGATTCTTCAAGAAGTAATCAGAGATGTGGAGGAGCTACAATTACCATCTTCCACAGTCATAGGAGCTGACAGTATACTAGATACAAGAGTATACAAGAAGACCAGAACCAAACAATATAAGGAGCACTTGATCAAAAGACATGATCAAACAAATATAGATGCAATATGGGTCAAAGAATCAGAGTTCAAGAAGATGAGGATTGATCCAGGTATCCCCAATCCAAGGGTGGATTGATCTTTTTATTTTGGGGAGGATGGTGCAGGAGGACCTAGGCTAACATCCATGTTTATTAATTTTGGCTTGTACTTGACATTAGCCAAGTCAAGATAGGTTAGTTTTATTTTGAACTTAGGAGGTCTTAGCAATGTAGGCTAAGTGAGTTATTCATTAGGACTAAGGTCACATCAATAGCCATTATTTTTAGTTTTCACATTCTTAGGCTTAGTTGTTAGTTGATGGATTGGAGTCATGAATGTGTCCTAATCTCATAAATAAGGAAATAAAGATGCCATAGGGTATTTAATGATCTTTTATCCTCGAAATAGAGAGGATAGAGGTCCTAAAATGTAGGGAGCAGGCATAATTGAAAAGATGCCAAAAGTTGCTATTTTGTTGTCATGACAACATTTGCAATAACTGCAAATGTTGCATGCAAGATGGTTACATCGAATTCTCCTTGAAACTAGGAGTGAGGAATCAACCAAAAAGGCCCTACAATTGTGGAAGAAGGCATCTAGTTTATGAGAGACTCAAATCAAGAAGTTAGTGGTTGATTGTAACAAGTTAGAAGTGAATAGAACTCTGCAAATCCTAAGTTTTAAGTAATTCTGAGCATTTTGTGTTGACAGTCACATTGGATGGATTGATAGCTTAAAAATAATGATTTTTTTGAGTTCTTAGGAGGATTAGAGACATTTTTCATTCACTAAGTTAGTCAATTAGTGGTAGTATACAGTCGTAGGTAAATTATTTTGTAACTAGGTTTTTCACTGGTCCTGTCCTGACCAGTCAGTCAAGTCATGGCTCCCCCATGAAATCTAACCATGGGAAACACCTAAGGGTAGATGGAAATGTTAGGGGAGTTATTAATGTACATAATTGTAGAGTTAGGAGTCTTAGAAGTGCAAGTTTCTAATTTTAGATCCAAGCCCTAGGCGAGCATGCACTGTCTGGTTAGAGGTTTGGAGGAGAAACAATGAGCTTTCATGAGTACGGGAAGAAGGTAATATATGATCCAAGTACATGTATAGTTAGGGTTTAGTTTTACCTTGACATGCTAGGTTGGTCGATTTCATGCCAATCAGTGAGGACAAGTTTTGAGTGGGTTTTACATTGTGTTGCAGACTGTCCTAGTTTTTAGGCCTATTAGCCCTATAAGACCTAGTTTATAGGAACCCTATGTATAGATGAATTATGGGTTTGAGACTTAAAAAATCCTTTGTAAAGTGGAAAAGGGTATCTGGATATGGTCTTAGAATTTTGAGGTCTTTGGAAAAGTTTGGCAAGAATTGAGAAAAACACACTATGTAGGGCTACAAGGAGATAAGCCTAATTAGGCCTCTTGAAGACACACCTTAAACTCGACTAAAAATTGAAAGGAGATTCCTCAAGATGGATTCCAAATTGATCAAATGCAGTTTCTACATGGTGTTGGACACCCCTGCAAGTGATTCATGAAGATTAGTGTGGGAATTGACACTTAGACTCTTCTAAGTGTAAGTTGGAGAAGTGGAGATTGAACTAACTATAGGGTGTTAGTCTTTTAAAGGGTGAAACAAAAGTGGAGACTCTTAGAGGAGAGTAGGATTAGGACTTAGTTAATTATCTAATCCTAGTAAGGACTGAGAGGAGATTAGGATCCTTGAAAAAGACAAAGAAGATCTTCTTAGTAGATTATGCAAGCAAGCCCATTGGAACACTTACATCAGATTGGAAAGGGAGTAGAGGATAATGGATTAAGTTGATGCTAAATGTGTGTTCATTATCTTTGAACATTTTAAAATAAGATTGGGAAGGCTTATCCTTACTAGATACAAGAAATAGGAAAGGGAGGAGTTACTACCTTTTGGCCCCGCCTCTTTGTAATCCATAAAAGACTAAATGGCTTCCCAGAAAGGACATGCCTTTAAAAATCTAGTTTCAAGAATCCATATTATTATTCCTCTATTATAATTGCAGAATAGAGACAATCCTATAATCGCAACATAATGGTTTTTAAATTTATTTTCTAGAATCCTTGGTTAATATGGTTGAATTGTGATAATATATGTTCATTGCTACAAAGGAATAATGTTCATGAGAAAAGAAGGTAAAGATCTAATGCCTATTCTTCGCCTCTGTAATTGTTTATGATTGCTGCATGAATGGTAACTCTAAGTATGTAAGGATACCAGATATAACCCCTATATATTAATGTAAACATACATACATACATACATATATATATATATATACACATCTGAATTAAATTTATGAATAAAAATTATATATAGATGTTTATATAAATACCTATTTATATATATTAATATGTACCTATTTGTTATGTATGTATGTTAATTAGTATTCATCTATAGATATCCCTGAGCTCGCTGAAGATTCATAAGTGTGAGAATTGATAAATAAATGTCTATCTATGTTTGTGTATATAAATTATATATATTGGACTGATAATATGTTTTATAATAATATAAACCTATTCATGTGTATATATATAGACCTAAATGTGAGCCTAAAATATAAATATGGATATATGTATATATATCTCTAGGACCTGAAACAATTTTTACCTATCTTAGAGTGTTGGTTAAGTATTAAAGTTACAAAATTATCATAAATCCATACAAAAATAGATGTGTGTAAGTGATATATAATCATCCTTACAAACCTATAACTAAACAAACAAGAAATTTTATTCGCTAATAGTAATATACTATTGATAGTTAAAAAGAGAATACAATACCAGTTCTGTTTCAAGTGTTTCTATAGAAAATTCTAAAAAAGTCCATACTTCACCAAATATTGTTCACACTAGTACTACGTGTTACCTCGTGTTTTCAATACGTTAACGAAATCAACCAAATCTTAATCTGTCAACTTGAAGCTGAAGTTGAACCAAAACTATACTTCAACTTCAAGTTCAATCCAATTTTCTTTGCCCAATGAAGTCAATGTTTTTCCCTATCAGTCTGAACCAACTTGTGCAAAGTTGAAGTTGAAGTCGAAGCTGAGTCAAGTGACTATACTTCAACTTCAACTTCAACTCCATTTGTTTTCTGATGAAGTTTTCTTTCTTTCTCATAGGTGTTTTATTGAAATAAATGAGCATGTTTTTCTAAAAACAAAAGAATGGGTCCCACCTCCTGTCAGTTCTAAAGATGTGAAAGGCAATAAATGTGACAGCTAGAAAAATGCATGCAAAACACAGTCAGTTTTTGGACAATAAAAAAATAGACATCTGCTGACATCATGAGAAGTTAATCCGCATGCGGATTTGATGGGAATTAACCAAAACCAGTCTTGTCAAGTACATTTGGCATGCCTGGTGTTAATGCCTTAACTTGCTCCATATTTGCCCTAAGATTTCCACAATTACTCCTTAAAATGCCCTCCTTTCCTAGTATCATTGTTTATTTGGCCATTCTCAAATTCTAAGTGTCAACTGGTAAGAAAAAGGGCTGGAGTGCTTCGCTTTGCTGAAAATGGTGAGTGCATTATACAAATTTATCTGTCTTTTTTCTTGCACCTGGTTTTAATTAGAAGTGTTTTTGTTTTTCTTTATTTCTGCAAACCTTTCTATTTCAGAAGTCATGAGCCTCTTTAGGCCCAAGCTACCAAAACCAGAGAAACCATGCTTACTAAGTTCTCTCCCTGAGATTTGGGATACCTTCTTGGTAAATGTAAGCTTACCCGAGATGTTAGAATGGATTAAAAATGTTCAACCAGGGCCCATATACCGAAAAATAACCAGTAGTGGGTTAGTCGAAGCCGCCACTTTCCCATCAGCCATAGCATGCCCTGAGCTAGTTATCGAATGTGCAAACCATTATGACCCTAATACCAGGTGTATCAAGAATACTACAGGCGAAGTGCTAGCAAGGATAAATAGGGATAGTGCCAGTTCAACATTGTGGATTCCTCATAAATAACCCTATGAGCCTTAGACATTTGATGAGGCCAAGCACTTATACAGCAAGAACAAGAAGAGCTATGACTCTATCGTAGTTCAAACATGGCTCCTAAAACCAGCCCTTGGAGGCTCAAGGTTTCCCAAGCCATTAACCATTGAGCATTTCATTAAAGAAATTGCCGACATTGTGCTACTGTTCAAAAGATTAAAAGGAAATGATCATGCCTTTCACTGGGAGAATTGGATGTATTTCTTTATCCAGAAGATTGTTGAAGGAGAGAAATTTATCAACTAGGCTGACTTAATAGCCGAAGGTTTGCATAAAGGTTTACTAGCTGTAAGCAGTTTTGGTTCATTTTTCTTGTCTTCCTTTTTGGTCTACATTTTAGCTGCATCTAAAGAATGGGCAGGTCTCCCTCATGAGCCCTGGATAGATGAAATGACCATCTACCAATATTACACAGTCCTTCAGCTTGATGAGCCCTACAAAGAGTTTCGGAGGGTAAATGATGTGTTTCTTGAGAGGTTGGTTTTTGAACTTGAAGGTCATGAAAATTGCAGACTATCTGAAGAATCTATGCAAGTCATTAAAATCTATGGTTGCTTTTATACTCAATTTCCTAGGTTCACATATATCAGAGTCAGAGGCTTCACCGAAGAACCTTTTAGGTTGCCACATTATTGTCTCGATAACATTATCTTGTCTGAAATCTGTAGGCAACTTGTCTGTGTGATGGACCCATCTGAAACCACAAAAAAGTCACCTAATTTCCTCTTTCCTATTGAAATTGGCCACTATAAATGCCCTAGTTTCAAGCAAGTTGCATTGACAAAGACAATATTGTCAAATTTATTCTCAAACCCTATTTTGCAAGGAAAGATTTTGATTATATGGGTTTTGCTAAAGATAATATTAGACATGCAGTTTCACTTATCCATGTTCCTCACCTGGAGGACTACTGGGCTAATTGTTTAGATGAACTGGAGATAAGGAGACGGTTGTGGTCAAGGTTAACTATGAGTCAGATACAGTTGTTCAAAGTCAACCTCAACACCAACAAAATAAAGGAGGATGAAAATGAAGAGGTGGTCGATCCCCTTTATGTCAAACAAATTGAATCTCTACCTATCCCTGAACTTGATTGGAGTAAAAAGGAAGCAGATGACCTGCTCTCCCATACATCAGAAGTTTTGAAAGGAACTGAAGATTGGTTGAAAACAAAGAGAACTCACTCAGCCACCCGTAGTACCTCGCGAAAACACTTGAAAATTAAACAAAAGAATTCTGGCCAAGAGCTAAATGTTGCTCCTAATATTTGTGTTGCTAATCCTATTGCAGGTTCTACAAAAGTTGAAGTTGAAGCGGTTGTGCCACAGATTCAAATTCAAGTTCAACAAGAAGTGGTGAGTACTAGAAGAATCACCCGTTCAAATACCAAAGGCCGAAGGGTAGCACAAGATAAAAGAAAGGATAAAATAACTATTGAGTTGGATCTTTTTGAGACTACAACCACAATAGAGAAAAACCTTAGTCCTACTATGGCAGATAGCATGATAGATTCTCAAAAAGTTCTTGATGATGGAAATATGCAGATGAACGCCCTTGCTTTAAACAACACTTCTCCCACACCTGGTAAAGAACCCACCACGCCTAAATTGTTAGAGACCTCTATTGAAAGGAAGAGGAGTGTGGTACCCCTTTCAATGCCTATGGACGACTTAGTAAGCAAGTGTTTAGGGAAGTCCTCGAAGGAAAAAAAGGCTAGAACAGAGTCTAGAATTCACTTTGACAAAAACACTGGTCATTGGTCAGAAAAAATTGCTAAGCCTCCTCAAGACAGCCTGCATGAAGATCTTGCTCCTCAAGATTATCAAGTGTCTAAAATAGATCTCAAGAAAGAAAGTCAGACTGTAGACATGAAAATCTTTGAAGCATCCAACAAAAATATTGCAGACAGAGTATGGAAAGATGCTTGAGATAAACAAGACATGAAATAGGCAATGAAAAGCATGGCTCAGTACATCAACGCCATCCTCCATCCAGAACCTAAACCTCTAAATGAAATGTTGTCAATTGTTGATGTCACATCTTCATCCAATCAACAATTTCTTGACAACCTGCATAAGTGCAAAGCTGTTATGAAGACATTGGAGGAATGGTTGCAATACGTCTTGGATGAAACGATGAAGCAGGTAAAGCTTTACAACACAGCTCTGAGGAAATCCACTGTCATTATCAAGAAGGTCAAGGAAAACATAGGAGAATATGAAAAAGGAAGAAACAATTGGGTAAATGAAGTGTTATGGATTGAGGAAATACAAGAATTTGGGTTGTAGAGCTTCCTCTCTGAATACCTTGTTGCTGGTTTAGACGATAAAACACTCTATGTAATTAAAGATTGCATAGAGTGGTGAAATGAGGTGCTCGTACAAGGGGTATCTAAAATCAAGGAGATCATGTCTAGTCTCAAGCTTTTAGATGAAATAATCTAGGAAGATCTAAAATGGTTTTACAAACATTACTTAGGTGAAGATAGTGACTTCGTGCCCCCTGTTGAAGATATAATTAAAGAGATACAGAAAATTTTTCTAGAAGTTCAAGAATCGAAGGCACCCGTAAGGTAGGATTTTATAAATTTTGCACATACTAAAGCTATGCTAATAATCAATCAGAAACACTTGGAAATGCATGAAGAAAAGATAACAGAGTTGAATAAAGAGGAGGTCAGGAAACAGAGAATCGCCTACATTGGCTTGCCTCAGCAATCAGTTATCTATGCATTTACCGCTGCCTATGAAGCTTGGAAAGCTGGAAGAATCACAGCTGGCATGGACAATACTTTGTGACACATGGAGCTTGCTGGTTAGATAGTTTCTTCTTTTTGATTTCTCTGTTATTTTCCTTTATTGTATTTCAGTTAACACAGTTATGTTAACCAAAAAAATATTTACTTCTGGCGAGGTAATTTTGGATTCAGTTATCCAGCCTTGATCAGTATAAGTATGTAATAGCTGACATATAAAAGGGTTCGTCTCTCCATAGACACTAAGACAGAACTAATTTTGTTTAAAGTACTCTATGCTTTAAATTTTGAATGTATTTTTCTGAAGTTGTGGCAAAGTAATATAAAATTCTACAGTTTTATATGTTAAACTTTCTGGAGTAGATACTATTGTTTACTCTGCAGTGATTCATGTTCTTGTGGATATCAATTGCTTGTGAAAGTTTAATTTCTCTTTGTTGCACATTGGAAACTTGTTGTTTTGGAGTTTAAAGGTTACAAGAGAGGAAATTAAATCACTCATCTATTTCTCATTTTTAATATCCAATCATGTGGATTATTTTGGTTATTAAAATCAAATGGTTTTTCAGTATACATATTCTTTTTATATTCATGAGTTAATTGATTCAAGCTTTTCAGTATTTTTAGTAAAATACTCATTGGGAAGATTTTACCTCAAAAGAGGATTTAACAATTATCTTTTTAGTAAAGGTAGCTGCACCTTGCATAACATAAAGTAATATCAAGCAGAGAATTCCTTATCTTTTGTTAGGAATTCAAACTGTTAGTTTATAAGGATTTTCCCTATTCAAAGTAACTCTTGGGAAAAACTGTTTGCTAACAGATTTTGGAAACTCTACTGGGGATGAGCAGAGCAGAATCCTTTCCCTAAGAAATTATTAATAGTGTAATGGTTTCAGACAATGGTTCTCCCTAATCATAATCAAGTGCCTGTTCTGCAACCCAATCTAGGTTTCCTTGATACACATGAAGACATTATCTCTGATCTTAATGCTTGTGCTTGGGCTAATCGAGTTAGCAATCAAAAATACCTCCAAGTCCAACGGGTATTAGAGAGGGAAGAAGAAATAGCCAAGAGAGTCA
This sequence comes from Thuja plicata, assembly GCA_018584345.1. Taxonomy (NCBI): domain Eukaryota; kingdom Viridiplantae; phylum Streptophyta; class Pinopsida; order Cupressales; family Cupressaceae; genus Thuja; species Thuja plicata. The sequence continues at coordinate 189,309 of MU227804.1, forward strand.
GGGGAATTCTATCAGCACAAGAAGAAGCTGTGGTAGCAAGATTTGTCAATGTAAATAACTAATTTGATCAAAATTCCAGTGTTTTTCTGTCACTCTGGTGGAGAAAAGGTATACACGGTCTGACAGATTATCAGGTCTAGTTAATCAAGATTTTGAAGATCTAGCAAGAACTCATCTTAAGTCTGATCATACTTTGAGGAGATAGAAAGCTCAAACCACTAGTAGACCATCATCCCCTCCCAGAAGAGACAACCAATCACCATCCATTTAGTTTTTTATTATTCCTAGAACTCTGATTCCCTCCATAATTAATATTCTTCCTCTTAATTTCAGAAAACCAAGAATGGCTCTAAATCAACCTTGGGGTGCCGCAGTAGGTCCTCTACATTTACAAGGTAATTTGGGAAGATTAGAGAAAGGAGCAAGAGAAGCCCTCCCTAGATTTAGTGGCGATGGAAAGAAGTCTCCCAAAGAACATCTAAATGCTTTTAATACCGCATGTGGTGTCTTGGCGGTAGCAACAGAAGATGTTTCTATAATATTTTTCATTCAGACCTTGAGTGACTCAGTGGCTAACTGGTTTCACCATTTACCTAATGCCTCTATCACTAATTGGGATACTATGAAGACTGCATTTGAATCTAGGTTCAAGTCAGCCGATGATGCTAATTCTTTGCTCATTCAGCTTAGCCAAATGAAGAAGGAAATGTAGATACCCATGCGGGAATTTGTAGCTAGATTCAACAAAGCCTTGTATCAGATACCCATTTCTAGCAGACCAAATGATGAAAACCAAAAAGGTTTCTTTTTAAATGCCATGCCCCTAGATGTCATTTTCCCTTTGAAAAGAGCCAATCCCACTACTCTTGGATCATCCCAAACTCTTGCCATAGAGTTAGAGGATGATCTTATTATATTTGGAAAATGGAAGAAAGATGTGCAAATATCAAATTCTCAAGCTTCAACATCTTCCTCTTCTTCAAATGATTCACTAATTCAGAAAATGGAAAATGATCTTATAGCAATAAAGAAACAACTCCCATTACCTAAAGGTTCATTTCCTTATTAGGATATCCCAAGGAAATATCCCAGTCTAAATGCTCCTAATCAAGGGAGACAATTTAGCCTTCCTCCTAGTCAACAGAGATTACAAATTGAGCCCCCTCCTAGCAAAACCAACATGTGCATCTTTCTCCTTACTAGTGATCATGAAGGGGCTACATGTCTAGAAAATGTGAGGCATGAGCAGCTTGAAGCAGAAAAAACAGCCGCAGCAAATGTAATAATAGAAGAAGAACCTTCTAAAGGACCTGGCAACTCCGTGAGTTACTTCCTTGAGTATGAATCTGACTCAGATAGAGGCGGTGACATTATTTTAACTTTGGGAGAATCTTCATCTTCAATGCTAACTAGAAGATAGAAGGGAGCTAAAGTAGATTCACAATTCAAAAATATTGCATTGCCCATTCAGGCAAAGGATTTTAAAGCTAGAGGTGAAGGCGAAAGTAAGTCATCACAAGCTTAGTCTTCTCCGAATCAAATTTTAAAAAGGTCTGATCTTGACTCATCATTTGATATAGTTGATTTTTGTAAAACATCTAGAATACAAATATCTCATGTTGAGTACTTGAGAATGAATCCTAATGAGCCCAACGAATTAGTTGAGTATGTCCATCAATCTTCACCTGATGTATCTACTAAGAAAACAAATAGAGTTTCTTCCAGTGAAGAAACCCAAATCAAGAAGCCAGACTATCATGAAGAATAGATTTAGCCTGAAAAAATAAACCCTAAAAAATACTATAAAGAAAAACTTGATCCCTTCTATGTATCCCTATTTCTCCATGGCTTTAAATTAAAAAATTGTATCATAGATTCTGGGGCATCAGATAATATAATGCTGGCTGCAGTAGCTAAAGCCCTTGATCTCCCTTTAACCAAGACTTTTGGAAAGTGATATTCAATGGATTCCAAGAAGGTACCCCTAATAGGTCAAATCAAAGATGCCCAAGTCTCTTTGGAGGCTTTCCCTGAGAAGAGAATAAAGCTTACCATCCTTGTGGAAGATATCCTTGCTAGTTATAGTATGCTCCTTAGTAGAACTTTCTATTAGGATCTGGGAGGAGAAGTCAAGATGGATTGGTCCCAAGTTGTCATACCCATTGGGAAGGAAAAAGTAACCTTGTTACCCGAAGCTAAGTCTAAGTACATAGTTTTCCCATCTGATGACCCAAAGTCTCAAATCCTCTACCAAGAAATAGATTTCACTAATTATTTGATTATGTCTGAAACTGAAGAAGCAGGTATGCAGTCAGAAGATGCAGACGCACCTTGGGTGTTAGAGTTTGATGGAAGCTACTACTCTAGTGGTTTAGGAGCCGGCATAGTGTTAATTTCCCCTTTAGGTCAGACCTATCCTTCTTCTTTTAAGTTGGCTTTTGAAAATACAAACAATACATATGAATATGAAGCCCTACTTCTAGGGTTGGAAGAAGCAAAAAAGAAGAACATCAAATTGCTAAAAGAAAGAGGAGATGCTGAGTTAATAGTAAAACAAGTCAAGAAGTTATTCTTGGTGAAAAATGAAAGACTAAGGCACTATAGAAATTGAGTATGGGACAAAATTGAAGAGTTCAACGCTTTTTCTATCGAATCAATACCTAGAGAGCTTAATGCCAGAGCAGATTCCTTGGCAGTGTCGGCTTCTTTGCTAATTCCTCATCCTGACTTTATTACTGATAAATATGCTATTGAGATTATTCATAGGCCAAGCGTCCCTAAAAATAATAGCTCATGGAAAGTATTCAAAGATGACTCTCACATTAATGCTTTCTTACAGAGTATGGAGAAGTTTACCACTAATTATTTTGAAGGCTCTGAGTCAAAATGTAGGAAGTTCTGTCCTGATACAGTTGGAGAGGGGATGGAAGGAATAATGCAACTAAAAGGTAATGTGATACCTAAAGGCCTAGTTGAACTTGAGAGGATTTTCAATAGGTGAGATGATTTCCTAGCTCAAACTTCATTTCCCAAAGAGGTCAAAAGTGGCGACTATGAGAAGGTCAACCTAGGAGACAAAGACAATCCTAAGATGGTGAATCTTGGAACCTGTTGTGATACAAGTGAGAAAATATGATTCATCAAGTTGTTGAAAGAATACATAGATGTATTCAATTGGTCATACAAAGATTTGAAAACATTCAGAGGAGGTCAATTCAAACACCATATCACTCTAAAGCCAGGAATTTCTTCTTTTAGGCAGAAATTGAGGACTTACAACCCAGAGGTTTCAGATGCAATATTCAAAGAAATTGATAAAATGCTCAAAGCTCGCATAATTTTTTTGATACACCACTCCACATGGGTAGCTAACATAGTACTCGTAAGGAAGAAGAGTGGAGAGATAAGGATCTGTGTAGACTTTAGAAAGCTAAACCAGGAAAGCCTAAAGGATAACTTCGCTTTGCCCATAATGGACTAGATTCTCCAAACAGTAGTCGTCTCAGAAATGATGTCATTTCTTGATGGATTCTCTGGCTATAATTAGATAGGATTTTCTGAGGAAGATCAGCATAAGACGACGTTTACAATGCCTTGGGGTACCTTCGCTTATCGAAGAATGCCTTTCGGGTTAATAAATGCTGGCGTAACCTTCCAATGGGCGATGAATTCAACCTTTGGACATCTTCTGAATAAAAGTATCACAGTCTACCTTGATGATATGACCGTATTCTCCAAGAAGCGAAGAAAGCATCAGAAAGATTTAAGAGACGTACTGCAAAAGTGTTGAGAACACAGAATCTCACTAAACCCAAAGAAGTCGATCTTCAGTGTGACAAAAGGGAAGCTATTAGGACATATAGTTTCCAAGGAAGGGATCAAAATCGACCCAGAAAGAGTAAGAGCAATTTAGCAGCTGTGTCTTCCTGTTAACCGTAATGGCATCAGATCCTTCTTTGGTCAGATCAACTTCCTCAGAAAATTTATGCCTAATTTCGTTGAAACCACAAAACCTATGGCTAAGTTGTTAAGTGAAAAGAAGAATTTCAAATGGTATGATTTGGTAGTCAAAGCATTTGAAGAAGTGAAAGAAGCTATTGCAAAAGCACCCTCCTGTTTCATCCAAATTTTAAGAAATATTTTGTAATGTATTGTTATGCATCAGAGCATACTGTTTCTAGAATCCTACTTCAGAAAGATGAAAAGAACGAGGAAGTACCTATCTCTTTTATGAGTATTCCTCTCAAAGAACATGAGTTGTGCTATTCTCAAGTTGAGAAATAGGCTTTCACTGTTGTAAAAGTTGTGAAGCATTTTTGGTACTACATCCTTCATTCACATTATGTTGTCTAAATTCCATCTGCAATAGCCAAGAGTATCCTCACACAACAGGATGTAGCTATAAACAATCGAGCCATGTGGGTATCAAAGGTGCAAGAGTTTGACATTGATATCAAACCCTCTAAGTTGTTTTGAGGTCAGGGACTCTGTAGACTAATGGCAAAGAATAAAGAAGAAGAAGCCTATCCTAGTTGTTTTTTAGTTGGATTGAAAGATGAATGGTTCTCAGACATAGCATACTTTTTGACTTATGGGAAATGTCTAGATCATTTGAAAGGAAAGGACCAGAGAAGTCTTCATCTCAGAGTAGAGAAGTTTTTGATTGTTGACGACATCCTATACAAAAGAGGTCTGGATGGAATGTTTCTGAAATGTGTAGATACAGACCAACAAGAGAAGTTTCTCAAGACCTTCCATAGTGAAGCTTGCGGAGGACATTTTTCTTCCATGGTAACAGCCTTTAAGATCCTAAGAAGTGGCTATTATTGGCTAGGTATGTTCAAATCTACTTATAAGTGGGTAGGTGATTGTGAAAAGTGCAAGTTGTTTACTGGCAAACCACATCTGGCTACTCTCCCCTTGAAACCAGTGATTATAGAAGAACCTTTCCAATAGTGGGGGTTAGACTTTGTTGGCCCCATTAACCCAAACTCTAGTGTCAGTCACACTCATATTCTCACTACCACGGACTACTTCACCAAATGGGTTGAGGTAGTTCCTGTCAGAGCTATGACGTCACAAGTAGTGTGTAAATTCTTAACAGAGAATATTCTAACTTGCTTTGGGGTGCCAACCAAGATAGTAACTGAAAATGCTCAGAATTTCTCATCTAGAGAAATTTAGTTATTCTACTATGACCATGGTGTCCATTTATCACATGCCTTAGATTATTTTCCCCAAGGCAACAGACAGGCCGAATCCACAAATAAAAATCTGATCAATATCATGAAAAGATTGGTGGACGAAAGAGGAAGGAACTGGCATAAATGGATATATGAAGAACTTTGGGTAGATGGAACCTCTCCCAAGAGGGCTATTGGCATGGCTCCCTTCAAATTAGTTTACAGATTTGAAGCACAGTTGTCGTTGCCTCTAGATCTGGCTGCTAAAAATCTACAAAAGGTAATAGAAGATGGGGTGTTTTCTAGTTCTATTGAAAAGCGGATATTGTACCTACAAAAGATTGAAGAGGAAAAGAGAAAATTAGTGGATCATATTACAGAGCATCAGGCGAGGGTGAAAAGAATTTTTGATCAGAAAGAAAGACCTCAAAAATTTATGGAAAGAGAATAAGTGTTACTTTGGGATAAAAGAAAAGAACCTAAAGGAGCACACACCAAATTTAAAAGTCTATGGAAATGCCTGTTTGTCATTTCTTAGGAATTAGGTTCCAATGCATTCAAGCTAAAATATTCTAATGGTGATGATCTACCCCTATCCTATAATGGAAAGGATCTTAAGCTTTTCTAGCTTTAAGTTCCCTTGCTGCCTTCATTGTAAATATGCGTTTTCCCTGCTTTGTTCCTTGCTTGTCCCTTGTTGCTTCTTTTCCATTTTTGTGTCCCTTTTACTTGAAGTCAATTTAAAGTTGGTCTACAGATCCAAAGATCTCAAGTTGATATCTGATCCTTTATAGTCTCATTCCCCAGTTGGAGCCAATTGTTACCTTGTGTTTTTAATACGTTAACAAAATCAACCAAATCTTAATCTGTCAACTTGAAGCTGAAGTTGAACCAAAAATATACATCAAGTTCAAGTTCAATCTAGTTTTCTTCGCCCAATGAAGTCAATTTTTTTCCCTATCAGTCTGAACCAACTTGTGCAAAGTTGAAGTTGAAGTCGAAGGTGAGTCAAGTGACTATACTTCAACTCTATTTATTTTTTGATGAAGTTTTCTTTCTTTCTTGCAGGTGTTTTATTGAAAGAAATGGGTGCATTTTTATAAAAACAAAAGAATGGTTCCCACCTCCTATCAATTCTAAAGATGTGAAAGGAAATAAATGTGACAGCTAGGAAAATGCATGTGAAACACAGTTGGTTTCTGGAGAATAAAAAAATAGAGATCTACTGACGTCATGAGAAGTTAATCTGCATGCGGATTTGATGGGAATTAACCAAAAGTAGTCTTGTCAAGTACATTTGGCATGCCTGGTATTAATGCCTTAACTCGCTCCATATCCACCCTAAGATTTCCGCAATTACTTCTTAAAATTCCCTCCTTTCCTAGTATCATTTTTTATCTGGCCATTCTCGAATTCTAAGCGTCAACTGGTAAGAAAAAGGGCTGGAGTGCTTGGCTTTGCTAAAAATGGTGAGTGCATTATAAAAATTTCTCTGTCATTTTTCTTGTACCTAGTTTTGGTTAGAAGTGTTTCTATTTTTCTTTATTTCTGCAAACCTTTCTGTTTGAGAAGTCATGATCCTCTTTAGGCCCAAGCTACCAAAACCAGAGAAACCATGCTTACTAAGTTCTCTCCCTGAAATTTGGGATACCTTCTTGGTAAATGTAAGGTTACCTGAGATGTTAGAATGGATTAAAAATGTTCAACCAGGGCCCATATACCAAAAACTAACCAGTAGTGGGTTAGTAGAAGTCGCCACTTTCCCATCAGCCATAGGATGCCCTAAGCTAATTATCAAATGTGAAAACCATTATGACCCTAATACCAGGTGTATCAAGAAGACTACAGGCAAAGTGCTAGCCAGGATAAATAGGGATAGTGTCAGTTCAACATTGTGGATTCCTCATAAACAACCCTATGAGCCTTGGAAATTTGATGAGGCCGAGTGCTTATACAGTGAGAACAAGAAGATCTATGACTCTATCGTAGCTCAAACATGGCTCCTAAAACCGGCCCTTGGAGGCTCAAGGTTTCCCAAGCCGTTAACCATTGAGCATTTCATTAAAGAAATTGCCAACATTGTGCTGCTGTTGAACAGAGTAAAAGGAAATGGTCATGCCTTTCACTGGGAGAATTGGATGTATTTCTTTATCCAAAAGATTGTTGAAGGAGAGAAATTTATCGTATGGGCTGACTTAATAGCCGAAGGTTTGCATAAAGGTTTACTAGCCGTAAGGAGTTTTGGTTCATTTTTCCTATCTTCCTTTTTGGTCTACATTTTAGCTGCATCTAAAGAATGGGCAGGTCTCCCTCATGAGCCCTAGATGGATGAAATGACCATCTACCAATATTACACAGTCCTTCAGCTTGATGAACCCTACAAAGAGTTCTGGAGGGTAAATGATGTGTTTCTCGGGAGGTTGGTTTTTGAACTTCAAGGTCATGAAAATTGCAGACTGTCTGAAGAATCTATGCAAGCCATTAAAATCTATGGTTTCTTTTATACTCACTTTCCCAGGTTCACATATATCAGAGTCAGAGGCTTCACCAGAGAACCTTTTAGGATGCCATGTTATTGTCTCGATAACATTATCTTGTCTAAAATCTGTAGGCAAGTTGTTTGTGTGATGGACCCATCTGAAACCACAAAAAAATCACCTAATTTCCTCTTTCCTATTGAAATTGGCCACTACAGATGCCCTAGTTTCAAGCAAGCTACATTGACAAAGACAGTATTGTCCAATTTATACCTCAAACCCTATTTTGCAAGGAAAGGTTTTGATTATATGGGTTTTGCTAAAGATAATATTAGACATGTAGTTTTACTTATCCATGTTCCTCACCTGGAGGACTACTGGGGTAATTTTTCAGATGAATTGGAGATAAGGAGAAGGTTGTGGTCAAGGTTAACTGTGAGTCAGATACAGTTTTTCATAGTCAACCTCAGCACTAGCAGAATAAAGGAGGATGAAAATGAAGAGGTGGTCGATCCCCTTTTTGTTAAACAGATTAAATCTCTACCGATCCCTAAACTTGATTGGAGTAAAAAGGAAGAAGATGACCTGCTCTTCCATACATCAGAAGTTTTGAAAAGAACTGAAGATTGGTTGAAAACAAAGAGAACTCACTCAGCCACTCGTAGTACCCCGAGAAAACACTTGAAAATCAAACAAAATAATTCTGGCCAAGAGCTAAATGTTGCTCCTAATATTTGTGTTGGTAATCCTATTGCAGGTTCTACAAAAGTTGAAGTTGAAGCAGCTGTGCCACAGATTCAAATTCAAGTTCAACAAGAAGTGGTGAGTACTAGAAGAATCACCCATTCAGATACCAAAGGCCGAAGGGTAGCACAAGATAAAAGAAAGGATAAAATAACTATTGAGTTGGATCTTTCCGAGACTACAACCACAATAGAGAAAAACCTCAATCCTACTATGGCAGATAGCGTGATAAATTCTCAAAAAGTGGCTGATGATGGAAATATGCAGATGAATGCCCTTGCTTTAAACAACACTTCACCCACACCTGGTAAAGAACCCACCATGCCTAAATGGTTAGAGACCTCTGTTGAAAGGAAGAGGAGATTGGTACCCCTTTCAATGCCTACGGATGACTTACTAAGCAAGTGTTTAGGGAAGTCCTCGAAGGAAAAAAAGGCCAAAATAGAGTATAGAATCACTTTGACAAAAACACTAGTCATTGGTCAGCAGAGATTGCTAAGCCTCCCCAAGATAGCCCGCATGAAGATCTTTCTCCTCAATATTATCAAGTGTCTAAAATAGATCTCGGGAAAGGAAGCCAAACTATAGACATGAAAATCTTTGAAGCATCCAACAAAAAGATTGCAGACAGAGTATGGAAAGATGCTTGAGATAAACAAGACATGAAAGAGGCAATGAAAATCATGGCTAGATACATCAACGCCATCCTCCATCCAGAACCTAAACCTCTAAATAAAATGTCTGTAATTGTTGATGTCACATCTTCAGCCAATCAACAATTTCTTGACAACGTGCAGAAGTGCAAAGCTATTACGAAGACGTTGGAGGAATGGTTGCAATACGTCTTGGATGAAACGATGAAGTAGGTAAAGCTTTACAACACAGCTCTGAGGAAATCCACTACCATTATCAAGAAGGTCGAGGAAAACATAGGAGAATATTAAAAGGAAAGGAACCATATGGTAAAGGAAGTGTTATGGATTGAGGAAATACAAGAATTTGGGCTACAGAGGTTCCTCTCTGAATACCCTGTGGCTGGTTTAGACAATAAAACACTCTATGTAATTAAAGATTACATAGAGTGGTGAAATGAGGTGCTCATACAAGGGGTAGCAGAAATCAAGGAGATCCTATCTAGTCTCAAGCTTGTAGATGAAATAATCTAGGAAGATCTAAAATGGTTTTACAAACATTGCTCAGGTGAAGATATATTGACTTTGTGCCCTCGGTTGAAGATATAATTAAAGAGATACAGAAAAAGTTTCTGGAAGTTCAAGAGTTGAAGGCACCCATAAGGCAGGATTTTACAAATATTGCACATACTAAAGCTATGCTGATAATCAATCAGAAACACTTGGAAATGCATGAAGAAAAGATAACAAAGTTGAAGAAAGAGAAGGAGGTCTGGAAACAGAGAATTGCCTACATTGGCTTTCCACATCAATCAGTTATCTCTACATTTATCGCTTCCTATGAAGCCTGGAAAGTCAGAAGAATAGCAGCTGGCATGGACAATACTTCATGACACATGGAGCCCACTAGTTAGATATTTGCTTCTTTTTTCTTTCTCTTTTATTTTCCTTTATTGCATTTCAGTTAACATAGTTATGTTAACTAAAAAACTATTTACTCCTGGCGGGGTAATTTTGGATTTAGTTATCTAGCCCTAATCAGTATAAGTATGTAATAGTTGACATCTAAAAGGGTTTGTCTCTCCATAGACACTAAGACATAACTACTTTTGTTTAAAGTACTCTATGCTTTAAATTTTGAATGTATTTTTCTGAAGTTGGGCAAAGTAATATAAAATTCTGCAGTTTTATATGTTAAACTTTTTGGAGTAGATACTATTGTTTACTCTGTAGTGATTCATGTTCTTGTGGATATCAATTGCTTGTGAAAGTTGAATTTCTCTTTGTTGCACATTGGAAACTTGTTGTTTTGGAGTTTAAAGGTTACGAGAGAGGAAATTAAATCACTCATCTATTTCTCAGTTTTAATATCCAATCATGTGGATGATTTTGGTTATTAAAATTGAATGGTTTTTTAGTATACATATTCTTTTTATATTCATGAGTTAATTTATTCAATCTTTTCAGTATTTTCAGTAAAATACTCATTGGGAAGATTTTCCCTCAAAAGAGGATTTAACAATTATCTTTTCAGTAAAGGTAGCTGCACTTTGCATAACATAAAGTAATATCAAGCAAAGAATTCCTTATCTTTTGTTAGGAATTCAAACTGTTAGTTTATAAGGATTTTCCCTATTCAAATTAACTCTTGGGAAAAACTGTTTACTAACACTACGTACGTTAGTATCTTGACCAGGCCTATGTATACAAAAACTTGAAAATAGCTAAATGAAGAAAACCTTAGATGAGTTCAAAGATTGCACAGAGTTATAACTTGGCTATTCATACCAAACCTAAAAATTTTATATCAGTCCCATCCCTTTAAACCTTATGCAACCAGTCAGAGCTCCATTCGACTTCTTTTTTCTTGACAATTACAATGGCAATGTCCTCTTCATCTGCATCCCCAATTTGTCTCGAGCATCATTTTATTGATAGAGCCATAATACAAAAGTCCTCCATTGTCGTCATCTCAAGAACCTCAGGGATGTAAAATCCTTCATCTTTCCAGTAATTCAGTAGCCAGTCCTTATCAGTGTTGGTCTTGAGTACTTACCTAAACAAGAAGTCTAGATGACATTTCATCTCAGGCCAATGCTCTTTAAAACACATTTTGTCTTTAATCAGTAAAATAGGCACTCTCTGGTCATTTGGAATCTCCTTTAGATTGTCTATCTCAGCCCTCATGGTAGTTTCTGTGAAAGGGATGGTAAGATAAAGGATAACACTATGGACCATCTTATCCAGTCCTCCTAGAACGTCACTAGTACATTTGAGTCTTTTTTTCAATGGCTATGTGTCGCAATTCTGACACTACCCCATCGGCCAAGTGACACAGGCCGGTGTTGTAGTTTTGGTATCGGAACCACTAATGGTTGTTATGTCTATCATTATTATGATGATAATAACTGTCACAATAAGCACTAGCTACATTGTGTAGCATGTCGTCGTTACACTTTAAGACTGTTTTAATTATGACAGGTGTGCGATGGATATGCTATACATGTGACATCCAGCTGTCAAAAATTTCTGACATCTGGCCATCGCATGTATAGCTTCGGTGTCGGTCATTTTATGCTATCCATCGTAATTGCAACAGTACTCTATATTATTAAAAAAAATATAATGAGCTTCGCTTTGTTTTTCTCCAAATGAAAGTGTTCAATATAATGCCAATAGTTTTAAATGTTCAATATAATGCCTGGAAATATAGGAATGGTACAAAGGCCTTGGCAGGTATGGTAGTTGAAATTACTAGTTTGATTCCTTCAAATGAATTTATAGTGGTAATAGCCATAATTACCCTTATCTGAATAATCTACCAGAAAGATGCAAGATAAAGCACACCTCTTTTAGGACATTGATGCTTTTCATGCCAGGAATTAGATCACTTTGATAAATGGTTATATGCATGGAATTGAACCCCAGTCCTCTAAACATACTTATGATAAATTTTGATGGCCTTTCTACCATGTAGTCAATATCAACAAATTAGCATCTTGCTTGAATCCATTCTATAAAAATAGTATGTAGATTGCTGAGGTAAAGTTTGGAGATGTAATCTTTTAGATATCAGAATCATCAATGAAAATGCAAAGTAAGAGAAGACTCAACATAAATATATCATTTAGGTTGAAGTTGAGAATTATATTTGCAATTGAACATGAATCTAAATTACCATTCTTCCTATAATATTATTTGGAGTAGGATTCAAAGTAGCTTTTAGAGTTAAGCTCTTGGTCATAAAATCAAGAAGTTTCAAATTTTCTATTTTCCAATGAGAAGTCAAGAAAATATGTGTTTGACCAACATTCTAACAAATAAAGGGCATCATGAATTGTTTATGAGCTCACTGTTTGAGCACCACATGACCCTGTTATGAGCTTTGTTTGTTATATACATACATATATATACATACATATATACATACAATATATATGTATGATGTTATTGTTGTCATTGCATGCTTGCTGCTGTTGTACACCATATATTGTTTTATATATACATTGTTTATTTCATTGAGACCGTGACTAGCTAGTTTGGCATTTGTAACGTATTTGTTGTTATTGGATCAATGGTGTCATTCTTTTGAGGTTGTAGATGCATTGAATCACCATTGCCATTCTATTTTGATAGCATGCAGTGTTTGATCTCTCTTTATTTGTTTTTCCATCAATATTCACTATGTGGTACTCCACATTTATGATCATTTCATGAGGAAATGTCTTGATGGCTCATGGGCTGCAAGCTAGGGCATCATGCATTGTTTATGAGCTCACTGTTTGAGCACCACATGACCCTGTTATGAGCTTGGTTTTTTATATACATACATATATATACATATATATGTATATACATATATACATATATACATATATATGTATGATGTTATTATTGTCATTGCATGCTTGCTGTTGTTGTGCACCATATATTGTTTTATATATACAATGTTTATTTCATTGAGATTGTGGCTAGCTTGGCATTTGTAATGCATTTTCTGTTATTGTATCAATGTTTCCATGTTGTTGAGGTTGTAGCTACATTGAATCACCACTCCCATTCTATTTTGATAGCATGCAGTGTTTGATCTCTCTTTATTTTTTTTGTTATTGATATTCACTATGTCGTAATCCCCGTTTATGATCATTTCATGAGGAAATGTCTTGATGGCTCGTGGGCTGCAAGCTAGGGCATCATGTTAGCAAGTTGAATCCCAGGGAGTATATGACTTATTTTGTGTTGTCATTGTGGCAATAAAGTCATATGAAAGTTTGACAACAAACTATGAAGTGGAAATTGACTAAGTATAGAAGACAGGACATAACAATGATTTGTAGTCAATCAATGCGCCAACGCACATGCATACGATCACATCAGGATATGCGTGTTCAAAATTAAGTTCTATGGTATGTTTTTGTGCTTCACCTAGACACGCATGGTCATATATGTTAGTATGAATAAGTTATAGCAAGAAAATTGATACTAGCAGTTCAGGAAATAGAGTATGAAGCCGACTTTAGTTTTTGGATCAGTGTATAATATTTTATTATGTAAAGACCAAGCGCCTATTATAGTATGTTTGTAATCATATCTTAATTACTATTGTAAACACGCTTAAGCCAATTTTTTTGGAAGCATTATGAATATTGTTTTTGGGCCGACTAAGGTCTTGTTTATGGTCACGTCTATTCAGGCATGAACATATATATATATATATATATATATATATATATATAACATGCAAAGTTGTATTAGAAAGTGTCATAAAAAATATACAAAGCAGAGATATAAAAGAAAATTATAAGATGTCAGAATGAGATAAATCTCTTTAAGAGTATTAGAGCATCAACGCATAACTGGAACTGATCAGACAATTGTGTCACTTACAACAGTTCACTTTTGGATATAGTGTATATCTATTATCAAGGAGGTTGCAGCATTCATCCTACTGAGCAGTGAGATTCCTTTATAGTGAGTCCTCACCCCTAACAGGGTTATTTGTAAAATACTCCTAATAGAGTCAGACCCTTAATCAGGTCATTGTACTTGCATTGTAAAGACTTCTCCTAACAGGGCAAAGGAACTTTAACAGGTTCATTATACTAGTACAATATTTGTGGGTACTAATTCCCACCAGGGTTTTTGTTTGATCAAGGTTTCCCTGTAATCATATCATGTTTTATGTGTTCTTGTATTAAGCTTCAATTGATATATATTTGGTTTATGTTTAAAGTTGCTAAAATATAATAAATAGACAAACACTGATTCACCCCCCCCCCCTCTCAGTATTTCT
>MU227804.1:225333-238055 GCA_018584345.1 Thuja plicata
CATACATATATATGTGTGTGTGTGTGTGTGTGTACACACACATATATATATATATATGTATGTATATATATATATATATATATATATATATATATGTATATATATATATATGTATGTATATACACATATACATATATGTGTGATGTTATTGTTGTCATTGCATGCTTCTTGTTGTTGTGCACCATATATTGTTTTATATATACACTATTTATTTCACTGAGACTATGACTAGCTTGGCATTTGTAATGTATTTGTTGTTATTGGATCAATGGTGCCATGCTATTGAGGTTGTAGATGTATTGAATCACCATTGCTATTCTATTTTGATGGCCTTGCCTACGTAAACTATTGGTAAGGGGTGGCAAGATCAAGGAAGAACTCAAAAGTACAAGACCTAAGGGCCAGACCTAATGCCTCGGGGGCTCATCATAGATGGCCTTGCCTATGTAACTCACAGAGACATTGTAGTTTGGGTTTAACTTTAAAACTAATCTTTTAAAGGATGGTAGAATTCGTTACACAACCCCTTTCTAGGGTAGAGTCCCTAGATAGTTTCTCCATTGGTTGCCACCCAATTAGGTGAACAAGGATGAGATCCTAATTATAGTCTACCTATAGATAAGTTATACGTAGACCTCCTCATAAGGTTACCTACCCAACAATTCATATCTACGATGGAGAACCAATTCTTGTAAGATATTAAGGTAATATCCATGATCCCAAACCTACAAGATTCATAATTATATGAGAGGAGATAGATATTACCTAATTCTATGACCACTTATCTCAAAATCTAACATATTAGTATACCATGTATATAATTTAATCATATCATGCATTCCTTTAAAAATATACCAAAATATACCTTTAAAAATAAGAGTAACTATAATAATTTTATTATTACAATATCAAGACATAAACATCAGTCATTATCAAATAAGTTGCATATTAAATGAGAATCATTTCTTTTTAACTTTTTCTTTTTTTCTAATTTTCTATAATCTTGCAAAGGCATATCCATCTTGGCGTCGACATTTGTTTTCTCCCGTGGACGTGATCTCATTGTCCTTTGCAAAGGTGGGCCCTCTGCAATAACAAATAAAAGGGTTAAATTAAAAACATATTATCATAATTGGGGTTAATTTAAAAACATATTATCATAATTGTTACAAGTATTCCAGTACTTTAGAAAACATAAACATGACACTATTTACCTTGTGCAACCACATCTTCTTGCTCGGCGGCTTGAACCTCAACACACTCATCAGGAACCTCTACATTCTCTGCATCTGCAATTATAATTAAATTTTTACTTGTATTAATAAATCAATAATCAAAATTCTAATAGAAAATGTATACCTTGAGTTCTACAATGCACATCTGAATAGATGCCTCTGTCGATGTGCTCGGATGGTGTTTCAGGATCGGCAAAATGCATTCCAATGTAAATAATTAGTGCATTTATCGACAATATATACATATAAATACAAGACAAATACTGAGAAATGTTTATCATTCAATTTAATACATATAAATATAATCACTTTAAAGTTTTAAACAAATATATAATCATTGTTTCTTTACTTAAAACAAATATATTCACTTTATGTTGGAACTTAATATCAAATAGAGTAATTGATAAAGTATTCAACTTGAAATAAAAATCAATTGGCTTATTTACCTATTCGACAGACCCACCAGAAGAACATTGCACACTCTTTGATCAGAATCGTTCAGCCACGACTGTACAGCCTTGTTTGTAGCCTACTTTCTTGTCCTCTTCTGAAATTTTTTGTTTGAACTCCAAGGCCTACATTTTTATTGTACGTAGTGAATTTCATAAAAGTTAAATTGATTACAATTTATAAATATTTGCATATGGTTTCTCATTTACTATTACTTATAATTCGTGCAGCAAGTTTTGAATATCCACCCGAGCTGAGCTTGTGTTGCCCGTGATTTTGTTTTCTTGCTTCTGTTGCCTTTGATGTGTCAGGCAACCTGTGTGATGTTTGAAATATGTTAGATCACATAAGTACAAAGAGTAAATAGTACATAATTTCATTATTAAGATTATCATGTACCTTCTTTCCTCAGATGATACTATTTGTCCATCATGTCTTGTGCGTCTCTCAAGTGCATCCTTTTTAAGATTCTCCCACTCATTAATAGGAACATAGGGGGGCACTTGTAATAAAGGTTGTGTTCTATTTGGGTCCTGTAGTTGTCCCTAATATACTTCAAAGTTAGCTCCGCTTTCTCAAGTAGCCTAAGTCTTTGAAAGACGGTGGGTCTGAAAAGTGTTATCATAGAGTCAACGAGTTTATCCTTTAACTCTTTATCTTGTGATTGCCACCTTTTAAGAACAAAAACTGTTAGATTCATAAATAAAGTGAAGCTACCTTTTAATATACTTGAAGAAAGGGATGAAAGGAAATCTGATCTAGCAATGAAATCAAAATTTGATACCATGTGTGTATAGTAAAAGAAAGGATCAATCTTTAAAGTACCTGGAAGTTGGGCTACTCTCACGGGAAGTCCATCTTCAATGTTCACGAGCAATTGATCATAATTCTCTATTGTTCCCGTACATCTAACATGAGTACATCCAGGAATTTGGTCATCGCCTCCTACATAAAATAAATCCTATATTACAAAATGCCCCCTAAGAAAGAATAGTTCAATTGAAATAAACACATGATAAATGAGAGAGAAAAAATGAATCTACTTACCAATAATAGGCATTGCTAGCGCATCTGTGGCCAAGCTACGTGTTGCCGACATTGCAGGTGGCAATACCTCTATGGTTCTGATCCTCGTAGTAGGCAACATAGTGAACATAGGATCAATAGTAGGTGTTGAAAAACTAAGATTGTTAGAGCATAACATGAAAATATGGACAACCATGGACAATATTGTTAGAGCTATTAAATAAAAATATTGCTTGAGCAAAACACAAGTGGATGATAGAACATGCGATCTACTTGAACAACCTGAAGTATCTACATCTGGGGCATGACCCTTAAATATTTTTAGCGTCCTCTGTAAAATAACACATATGTATTTTATTTAATGACATAAATAAAAGATTATACTATAAAAAACTTTATTGTACTTTTATTATAATTAAAAACTACATTAATACTTACTATATAAGTTTGAACACGATGAGCCAACTCATCCTCTCTCATAATTATTTGAGGAGTCTAAGGTTGAAGATCTGCCAATCACGTTAACTCTCTTGAAATTGCACGAAGGACCTTTTGTAGTGCAACCACAGGATCAACGTTTGATGAAAAATCAACAATGAATAGATCTTGCTCATCCCGCGGGTCCTCATGGACTAGTTGTTCCTTTCCCTTTTTTAGATCAACACTCGTTTGTGAGAACAATATTATTAGCACTTTATTTAAAAGCTATCCAAAATATTAGTGAACAATAAAATATAACAAAAAATACGCATTAACATTTTTCTTGTATGTGCATTTGTACAAAAACAATGAGTTTTACCTGTCGGGAAGAAGAAGTCCAATGAGAACCATCATCACCATGTGTATCACGTGGTTGTTGATCCATACTATAGCCCTATATTTCAAAAATTAAAAATTATTAAGACATGTTAAAACACGTGTTTAATTAAAAGAAGAGAGTTTTTTATTTTTAAACAATTTTAAATGGTGCATAGTGCGTACCACCTCAGCCATGATAGTGGTTTTACATGTATCTATGCGATTCAAATTGTAATTGACAAGCAGCTCTTCGCCTCCATGTATTGATTTGATCGCACATAGAAATACGCAATTTCCCTCGTGCGCCTTAAATATGCAATTTGGTTGCTTCTTAGTTGACACAGATCGTGTACTGTTTATAAAACCTCTGATATTCCCTGATGCTTTTGGCCTTTCGTCAATGTATATAGCTACTATTTTACTTTGTTCATTGACTTTTTTTTGTATATAATTTTCTGCGAGTCCATACCTACACATACTTTTTTTATATCTAACAATATGCATCCAACTACTATAATCATAACAAGGTCCGACATACTCCATCAATTCGACAACTTTATTGTAAGAGACCTTTATGCCATCCATGGAAAATAGGCCCAAACCATCTATTGAAGATGGTGCTATGCAATATATCCTCTCTCTAACACAAAAACCAGTGTTTATTGAAGGAAGTTCACCGGGGACCCATTGTTTTTGTAGATATTTGTACCTAAAGGGCACCTCAAAGTCGCCTTTTCTCTCATCATCATAAGAACACGACCATCCTTGAGAAAGGAAAAATTCCATGCATTTATTGAATTTCTTTCTTATCTTTTGACCTCGACTCAATCTCCTTGATTTAGACATACTAGATGTCTCACTTTATTCTTCCATTCCTACATTTTCCTCGCTCAAGGAAGACATATCTGAAAAATACCTATTTGATGGTACCTACACTTCATGAAATAAGAGAGACAGGTGGCAATGAGAGAGATATTTTACAAATGGTAAAAGACATTAATCTCTATGGTGTGTATTGACTTATACCTGACAATCCATGAAACTGCGTGAGATACTTGAAAAAAGATAATAGTTATATAATCAGATAAACATAGTTCACTCCATATTTTTTATTACATCTTGTGAAGGACATTATACATTGTTAAAATTATCTATTTATACTTTCAGAATTATCTCACTCCATTGCAGGGAAAAAAGAGAATCCCCTATGTTTTAACATCATTGATGTGCAAGGAAATAGAAAATTATTAGAAGCAAATCCCATAAGATAGTATTTAGAGATTAAATACACTCTTTTAGAATGAAATTTCTCTTAACAAAAGATCAAAGATATAAGTAGGAAATATAAAACAAGGTGAATAAGATAGTTAATTAGATATCACGATAAACCAAAAATGCCATTAATATGAAACCCTAAGCATATTAGTGGAAAAAGTGCAGATTTTAACCCAAAACAATCGTTAAAACATGCCAAACATCTGGCATAATTGTACATTAATTTCATTCATGTCATTTATATTCTTCTTTATCCATCTCATCATCAAGATCATCATCATCGATGACATCATCACCACCACTATTTTCATCGTCCTCATCATCATCATCATCATCATCATCATCATCATCATCATCATCCTCCTCATCATCATCATGATCAGTAGCAGCATCATCATCGTCTTCTTCTTCATATTCTTCTTCGACTAACTCTCAATCATGATCATCATCTACATCATCATCCCCTTCTTCCTCTTCCTTGGTATCTTCTTCTTGATGACATGTAACTGATTTAATATTTGAAGATGTTAAGTTGATGATCATGCAAGGCATTAAATCAGTTAATGTATTGTATTGTCATTGATGTCAACTTGATATAATCTATATGGTCATGGAGATACTACCAAAGACTTCAAAGAACTCATGAATCAAGGCTATGCTAATCAATAATGTATACAAGTATAGTATTCACTAAGTGACTAAATACACCGACAAAGTGCACCCGACGGTCAGAGTAAAAGAACAAAGTCACAGTGTTGCCCGACGAGGAAATGTAGAACATTACCGACAATCAAAGTTACAGTGTTGACCAATGAGAAAAACACAGAGTAGACTGATGGAGAAGACAAGGATGGAGATCCCGATGACAATTGAAGTCACACCAAAGGAACAAGATCTATATGAGATCAGATTGGAGATTTTATTTAAATCTATTGGCGAGAATTGTGGAACATGCCAAGATCAAGAAAGCCTAGAAAATAGGAAATCATCTTAACTCAATTCATTACGAATTGTGTGTGTGGGGTGAAAAAGAGAAGAGGAAAGATGCTAAAGAAAATTTGAAGGAGAAGAAAGTCTTCATTTCAGTCCTAATCAACAAGCTAAAGGAAGAGCTAGATTCTATAGACACCGACAAACAGTAAGACAAGCATCACAGAGAAGAACAAGTGTGGACCAAAGGTATACATTTGATTATATTGATTAGTGAAGTAATGGACATATAATAGATCTGAAAATCCATAATTGAGCTGTATGTATGAACAAATCATTAGTGTTTCAGTTTAACCATTGAAGCATATAAGCCTCTTAAGTGAGCAGGACTTAAAAGTCTTTTTCAATTGAAATACATCCCAAGGAGTATCAAAAAGTTTGATCACAAAAGGAGCATTGGATATTCCCAATACCTATTGACAGGCCAAGAGAGTTTGATCAAGGATGGTAGCATTAGATGCCAGATACTAGTTGACAAAATATTTTTAAATCCTCTAACAAGGTCACACCTAACAGTGTGTTTGTAACCTTTAACAAGGTTGGCTCCTAACAGGGCTCACTTCAGAAGAGTGAAAATTTGGGGTACCAGTCCTAGTGGTTTTTCTCTTTACAGGGTTTCCATGTTAAAACTCCATGTGTTATGTGTGTATCATTCATTTCTTTACTATTTTGTATCTTACATAGTTAATTATGGATTTATCGGTATACTCTACATATTTACTATATTTAGGTAAATAGATGACTGCTTATCGGTAAACATATAGAAGAAGGTTTGATAGAGAAATCAGACAAGTAGTAAATTGATATAAGTATTTTATGGCATTCATCTTGTAGGACATAAGATAACTTGAGATATAATTTATGGTTATAAGATTCAAAGAGTTGATTTAAGGATTAATTTTTGAGGCCACTGATTCACCTGCCCTCCTCTTAGTTATTACTAACAATTGGTATCAGAGCTTGTGTTCTTAGAAAATAAGGTTTCAAAACCTAAGCTAAAGATCACAAGATGAACATAAGAGATGTGCCCAAGTTGAACAAAGATAATTTTGCTTCATGGCAGAGAAAAATAAGACTCCACTTATCAGGTATTGGTAATGATGTTACTCAATACTTAGGAACTGAATATGTATTGCCCATAGGAGCACCAACAGTTGAAAAAATGAGAGAGAAGCATGAACATAATGACATGATGATAGAGCTTTCTTCCTTACTCTCTGATGCTGAATTTGAAGATGTCAAAGAATGCAAAACTGTAAAGCACATGTGGGACAAATTGAAGCTTGTACATGGTGCTGACAAAAATGTTTTGAGAGCCAAGGCAGAAAGCCTTAGAGGAAAGTTTGATGACCTCAAAATGAAAGTAGGTGAAAACATCACTCAATACAACACAAGAATCAAAGAGGTAGTCAATGTTATCCAAGGAGTTGGAGGTGTACTAGAAGAAGATACAGTGGTAAGTAAAATTCTAAGAATCTTACTGCCTACTTATGCTATTAGAGTATCTACCATTCAAGAAATGAGAGTAGTAGCAAATAGAAATGTTACCCTAGACAGTTTGATTGGAAGACTGATTTCATTTGAGATGAATAAATTTGATAATAGTGTGTTACCAAACATAGAGTCTACATTCAAAATTTCTATGAGAATAAGTAAATCAAGTCATAAAAACACTATGAGAAAAGATAGTGATAGTGAAAGTGAAGAAGATGACCTTGATGAAATTGAAGCACTTATGGCCAAAAGAATGCAAAGAGGCAAAGGTAAATACAAAGGTAAATTGCCACTTGTTTGTTTTAATTGCAAAGAGAATGGACACTTTGCTAGAAGATGTACTAACAAAAGAAAAGATGACAGAAGTAATGACAGATCATTTGAAAAGAAGTCTGATAAAGGTGATTACAGAAGCTACTGACAATAAAAAAGAAGAGATACCCGAGACTATAAGAACAAAGGAAAGAAGGCCAGTTACCTAGAAAAATGCAAAGATGATGATAGTGACACTGAATCTGATGAAGACATCGAGATGGTGTTTGTGGCTGTAAAGGATGATTAAGATGATGATAAATAAAGATATGTAGAGACAAATCTCATATCTAAGGTTATAAAAATTGATGTTTGGATCATAGATAGTGGCTACACTCACCATATGACCGGTGACAAGTAAAATTTTGAGACTTTTGAATACTACAAAGGTGGTTCAGTAAGAATGGGTAATGACACACCTTTTCTAGTTGAAGGTAGAGGAACCATAATGTTGAATAACCAGATAAAATTTGAAAATGCTTATTGGGTAAATGGATTGAATTATAATCTATTGAGTGTTTCTCATTTGAATAATTCAGGTCACAGAGTAGCATTTGAAAATAAGAAGGAAAAAATCTTCAATAAATCTGGAAATCTGATTGGTACCAGTGAGCAGACAAAAGGTAACTTATTCTATCTGAATGATACTGACTCCACTTATTTGATTTCTACAAATGAAGACATATGGCTGTGGAAAAAAAAATTGTGTCTTGTGAATTTTGACAACATGATAAAGATTAGCAAAAAGAGAAATGTTAGAGGCTTACCAACGATGACCAAGCCTGACAACATCATGTGTAAGAATTGTTAAAAAGGTAAAATGACAAAGTCTAGTTTTAAAATCAAAACCCATACATCTGATGCAATTCTAGAATTAGTACATACTGATTTAAGTGGACCTATGAGGACAAAGAGTTATTATGGAGATATATATTTTATTCTCTTTGTTGATGATTACTCTAGAATGATGGCAGTCATATTTCTAAAAGATAAATCAGAATAATTTAAGATGTTTAAATGGTACAAAGCAATGGTTGAGAAGCAAATTTGTAAGGAGCTAATATGATTAAGGTCAAATAGAGGAGGGGAATTTATTTCAGATGAATTCACCAACTTTTATAATGAGCATGGAATCAAAAGACATGTATCTGCACCGAGAACACTAGAGAAGGATGGAATTGCTGAAAGAAGGAACAGATCCATAGTTGATTGTGCAAGGACACTGATGATAGAGAAAGGCATCACCCAAATCTTCTAGAGGGAAGCTGTTAGTACTTCTATTTACACATTGAACAAAGTACAATTATAGAAAGACACCAAAAAGACACCTTATGAGCTATGGTATGGATACACACCCAATGTAAGTTATTTCAAAAATTTTGGCAGTCAATGTTATATCTTAAAAGATGATAGAAATGGAAAACTTGACTCCAAGGGTGATGAAGGAATTTTTCTAGGGTATTCTACCAAGAACAAGGCTTATAAATGTCTAAACAAAGCCTCTAAAAAAATTGTTGAAAGTGCAAATGTAAAGATAGAAGAATTTGTAGAGAAGAATGAAAAGGAAAGCACTAAAGAACCAGAGGACTACAATAAGTTTACTTAAAATGAGGAACATGACACTCTACCCTACCAATAATGTAGAGCTCCCAAGCAACAGATCATTGCACCCTAGCATCAGGCTACAAATACCGACAATCAAAATATTTCTCAAGGTGATGCACAACTTGATGGAGAACAAAATGATGATCAAGCTGATAGATAAAGAGTTGTACCTATACTTGAAAGATATGTCAGAAGGAACCATCCACAGGACCAGATCATAGGAGATAAAAAGGCTGGTATGAGAACTAGAAGTAAGTCTCTAAATACAAGATATCTTATTTGTGATTATGAGCCCAAATCTACCAATGCTGCACTAGATAATGATGAATGGATAAGTGCTATGAATGAAGAGATTGAACACATAGAGAAAAAAAACACATGGACACTTGTATCAAGACTAGATGACACTTGAATGTCATCGGTGCAAAATGGATATTCAGGAATAAGCTAAATGAGAATGGAGAAGTCATAAGAAATAAAGCAAGACTAGTATGCAAGGGGTATGCACAAGAAGAAGGAATTGAATATGGAGAGACCTTTGCACCCATTGCTAGACTAGGAGTAAGAATATTTCTTGCTTATGCTACATATAAAGGATTCAAGGTATATCAAATGGATGTCAAGTTTGCATTTCTAAATGGAATACTTGAAGAAGAGGTATACATTGAAAAACCAGAAGGGTTTGTTGATCCAGACAAGAGGGACATTGTATGTAAACTACACAAAGCCTTGTATGGATTGAAACAAGCACCCTGAGCCTGGTATGAAAGAATTCATTCCTATCTTATAAGTATTGGATTTGTAAGGACTAGTGAAAACAATAATCTTTATTTGAAGGAAGATATTGAAGCTAACACTTTGATTGCTGAGATATTTGTTGATGACAACATTTTTGGAGGCAATGATATGCTATGCAAATCATTTGCAAATGAAATGAGCAAAGAGTTTGAGATGTCTATGTTTGGAGAGATCAAGTTCTTTCTTGGTCTATAGATCATGCAATAAGGAGAAGGTATTTTCATTACACAATCCAAATACATCAAAGAAGTACTGAAAATATTCAAGATGGAAGAATCCAAACTAGTTGGAACACTGATGGAAACTAGATGTAAACTGACAAAGGAGGACAAGTCATCAGAGGTAAATCAAACTTTGTATAGATCAATGATTGGAAAACTCATGTATGTTGTACATACTAGACCAGATATTTCACATGTAGTAGGAATAGTTGCTAGATTTTTTGCTAATCCCAGAGAGTCACATATGACTACTATGAAAAGAATTCTAAGATATCTGAAGAATACCAAGGAATATGGCTTATGGTACAAAAGAGAAGGAAAATTTTAACTTAAGGTTTTTATCGATGCTGATTGGGCTGGAAATCTTGATGAATGAAAGAGAACAACTGGAGGAGCATTCTTCATGGGTGACAGACTTGTCACATGGATCAACAAGAAACAAGGATGCATCTCACAATCTACTGTAGAAGCAGAGTATGTTGTTGCTGCTGCAAATTGTTCAAATATTGCATGGATCAAATAGTTATTGGAAGGTATGCATATGCAAATTCTAGAACTAGTAATTATCTACTGTGATAATACAAGTACAATAAGCATTTCCAAAAATCTAGTCATGCATGCTAAAACAAAGAATATTGCCATCAAGTATCATTGTTTAAGAGAATAAGTTCAGGAAAAGGAGGTGATACTTGAGTATGTGAAATCAAAGGAATAATTGGCTGATATCTTCACCAAGCCACTGCCCAAGGATGCATTTGAGTACTTGAGAAAGAGACTAGGGGTCGGACCCTTGTCTAATGGTCAGTAAGCTAACTAGAAGGCTGCATCAGCCTACATTTTATTAGAATTTTATTCATGTTGATGCAAGAAGAGAGACGGACTTCAAAGATAAATCAATACACAACAATTTATTTATCTACTCTGAGAAATAGAGATATTTCTGATGGATTGGGAAATTTAAGGAATATATTATGGATAGAAAGGATCCACTTGACATAACTATCAAAATCTTGTTTGAAAAGATAAGATTTTTGGCATTAATGTCAAAGGGAGAGAGAGATATCTCATTATCATACTGACAAAGGGAAAGAAAATAGAAAGGGAGAGAAAACAACAAAAGCAAGGAGAATAGTCAAAGGGAGAGAGTTTGACACAGAAGGAGGACACATCACATCACAGAAAGAAAAAAGAAATATTCTAAATCCATCTAGTGAAGGGATTGAAGACAAAGAGAAAGCTGCAAGAATCAAACCAAAACTATTGGAGCTTACTGATAGCAAGAAATTTGTAATAGTTATATTAGGAAAGCTTGATGAAACTATATATTTCATATTGTATTAGTAATAGTATAGTATGATAAGGTAGTATGTTGCCATCAATGCCAAAGGGAGAGATTGATGACATGTAACTGATTGAATGTTTGAAGATGTTAAGTTGATGATCATGAAATGCATTAAATCAGTTAATGTATTGTATTGTCATTGATGTCAACTTGATATAATTTGTATGGTCATGGAGATACTGCCAAAGACTTCAAAGAACTCATGAATCAAGGCTATGCTAATCAGTAATGCATACAAGTCTAGTATTCACTAAGTGACTGAATACACCGATAAAGTGCACCCGACGGTCAAAGTAAAAGAACAAAGTCACAGTGTTGCCCAAAGAGGAAATGCACAACATTACCGACGAGTAGAGTTACAGTGTTGACCGACGAAAAAAATACTGAGTAGCCCAACAGAGAAGACAAGGACAAAGATCCCGATGACAATTGAAGTCACACCGATGGACCAGTTAGTCATCATCGATGACTAATTGAAGTGTTGACCAACATAATAGAGAGTTCCAAAAATGAAAAAATATTTAGCTATCAAGAAGCTAAAGATAGATTTAATTGATACTTATCATTTTTTTAATCATCCAGATATTACAGAGATAAGTAATTGATTTAAAAACTGCTTTATCCATTTAGCAAGAAGATCTCTATGAGATCAGACTAGAGATTTGCTTTAAATCTATTGGTGATAATTGTGGAACATGCCAAGATCAAGAAAGCCTAGAAAAGAGGAAATCATGTCTATAAGAGACAAACTCAATTCATTACAAATTGTGTGTGTTGGGTGAACAAGAGAAGAGGAAAGATGTTAAAGAAAATATGAAGGAGAAGAAAGTCTTCATTTCAGTCTTGATCAACAAGCTAAAGGAAGAGCTAGATTCTGCAGACATTGATGAACAGTGAGACAAGAATCATAGAGTAGAACAAGTGTGGAGCAAAGGTATACATTTGATTATATTGATTAGTGAAGTAATGGACCTACAATATATCTGAAAATCTGCAATTGAGTTGTATGTATGAACAAATCATTAGTGTTTCAGTTTAACCATTGAAGTATATAAGCCTCTTAACCGAGCAGGACTTAAAAGTATTTTTCAATTGAGATACATCCCAAGGAGTATCAAAAAGTTTGATCACAAAAGTAGCATTGGATATGCCCGATACCTATTGACAGGCCAAGAG
>MU227804.1:279875-320367 GCA_018584345.1 Thuja plicata
ACAATTACCAATAAAAGTAGATTGTGCTTGAGAAATACCTTTCATTTTGCTTCTGCAAATGTTTGAGGTGTGGCCTAGTTTTCCACAGTGATTGCATGATAGCTTCTTAGATCTTGGGGTTGTGAAAGCATTCCTCTTATCAGATTGATTAGAGGATTATCCATTCTCATTGTACCCTAATCCTATGTATTTGTTGACTCTTCTTTGTCCATCAAGAAAAGCATCCATCCGTTTGTTTCTATCCTCAGCCTTTTTGATCAATTCATTGTGTTGATTCTGGACTTTGATTTCATACTTTAATTTCTCGTTCTCTTCTCTTAGCTCACCAATGATCTGTATTATTTTTATGAGTTATGTATTTAATCTATTTGCTTCTTGACTCATAAGAATAATTTGATTAGTGACCTCATGGTGATGCTCAGTGAGTCTTTGAATCTCTGGTTCTTTTTCTTGTAGCTTCTCTGTAATTTTCCTCCTGTCATTAATGGCTAGTGTTCTTTCATTTTCATCTTTTCTTGCATCATTCATAACATAAATCATTTTTACCATTTGAGTCTCTTAACCAATTTGTAGCATCTTGATTTGATCTATCAGATATAGATTGATCTCCTGCATACTTGTAATTTCTTCAACTGATGCATTTGAAGCTTTTCTCATTGATGATTCTGCTGCTTCAAAATACTCTTGTATTTCCATTTATTTGCAGTCTTTCTCATTCAACCTGGTTGCCATAATCTATCTTTCATCAAGAATATTTCTTAGCTTTATCTTTGCCTCCTTATACTGCTCAAAGTTTATTTGCATATGTAACTGCTCATTCTCAATAGTCATGTCCAATCTGAACTTATCCATTGCTCTGATCTTTTCTCTCAAGTCTTTAAGCTTTTCAAGAGAGAGACTCATCTTTGATACCAATTGTTGGAATTGTATTGAGATGATGTACTGAGAGGGGAGGGGTGAATCAGTACCTCTAAAACTTTTCTTGGTTAGCCCATTAACCCTTAGTCATCAGTTTGTAAAACAACTTATCTATTTGTTCATCTTTCTATATGTATATGAAATCATATCATACATTCCATTTGATGTGTAACAGTAAAAGAAACATGCATGAAATTTGATAACACATAACACAAGATATGATATCGCAAAAAACTCCTGTTAAGGAAGTAAAAACTGTGGTGGGGATCATTACCCACAAAATTCACTATCTGCAGATAAGAAGAGCTGGTTAAGGCTTACAATTTGGTCACTTCTAATGACCTACCCTTTTAGGATTATTACAGTAGAGACCTGTTAATATCTACTTCGTTTGAAGCTTTAGCAATAGTGTTAAGTGTACACTCTGTTAATAGATTTACAAAGGATGGTTAAGTCCCCCTTCTACAAAAGTATTTTAGATGTGATGCACTTGTTAGAGTGCAACTACATAAGTCTTTGATCTGATGATAAATGCAATCTTTAATTGTTGATAAAACAGATCCTATGAAGCTCCAAAAATACTATTAATCATCCTTCCATGATTGAGTATTACTTTTATCTGCTCGTCGGTAGCCTCTGTGTGTTCTTGATAACTGATATATTTTGTTTGTGATCTTTGCATGAATTCTGCCTTTTTCTCCTTAGATGCTCTTCGTGGCTATCAATAATTAATAATTCATGTTCTCACAATTGAGTATGAACATCTATTTATACTAATCTAGGCTCAATTCTTGATTCATGCATTTACACGTTAACTCTAGATTCAAGATATACAACTTGATCTTGATCTGTAGTTGGATATGCTTTAGATCCATTAGGATGCTTTAAAGCATTTACATAAAGCATGCATGACCATCTAATCTGATTTAAAACAAAAATAAAACTATATAATTAGATTTACATTGTTTTAATCGACGTGTAAGACTTAGATCCACAATTTTCGGGTTCTTGATCTATCTGTCGGTTATGATGGTCAGTTTTCTTGATCGTCGGTGTTCCTTTCTCTGAACATGTCATCAGGTATGCTTGTCTATTCCTGTCGGGTTGATTCTGGAAACTATGTTGCCGGTAATGCTTGTGTTCACCGGTAATGCTTATGTTCGCCGGTGAAGCTTGTCATATTTATACTTAGCATTTTTCTCAAAAATTCTTTGTGCTATCAGGTATGCTTGCATTTCACCAGTACTACTTTTGGTTCACCGGTGATGCTTGCTATCTGCTGGTAATGCTTTCTGACTATTTTTCTTTTGAGTATACTAGTGGAAAAATAATGTCATCAGTTTGATCTCTGTTTATTTGTTTTATTGTTGATATTCACTATGTGGTACTCCCCGTTTATGATCATTTCATGAGGAAATGTCTTGATGGCTCATGGGCTGCAAACTAGGGCATCATGCATTTTTTATGAGCTCACTGTTTGAGCACCACATGACCCTGTTATGAGCTTGGTTTTTTACATACATACATACATACATACATACATACATAAATATATATATATATACATATATGCATGATGTTATTGCTGTCATTGCATGCTTGTTGTTGTTGTGCACCATAAATTTTTTTATATATACACTATTTATTTCATTGAGACTGTGACTAGCTTGGCATTTGTAATGTATTTGTTGTTATTGGATCAATGGTGCCATGTTGTTGAGGTTGTAGATTCATTGAATCACCACTGCCATTCTATTTTGATAGCATGCAGTGTTTGATCTCTCTTTATTTGTTTTGATGTTGATATTCACTATGTGGTACTCCCCATTTATGATCATTTCATGAGGAAATGTCTTGATGGCTCATGGGCTGCAAGCTAGGCCATCATGCATTGTTTATTAGCTCACTGTTTGAGCACCACATGACCCTGTTATGAGCTCAATTTTTTATATACATATACATATATACATATACGTATACGTATACGTACATACATACATACATACATACATACATACACACACACACACATATATATATATATATATATATATATATATATATATATATATGATGTTATTGTTGTCATTGCATGCTTGTTGTTGTTGTGCACCATATATTGTTTTATATGTACACTGTTTATTTCATTGAGACCATGACTAGCTTGGTATTTGTAATGTATTTGTCATTATTGGATCAATGGTGCCATGTTGTTGAGGTTGTAGATGCATTGAATCACCACTGTTATTCTATTTTGATAGCTATGCTAAGGAACTATGTTATAAAATTTCAAGGCATGAAATGTTATAACTATACATATATTTTATGAGTATGAACATAAATAATATGGGCACCAGACATTGTCTGATGTAATGAATTTTTGACCAAGCTATGAATCCAGTGTGCCCCTATGTGATCCAGAACCTGCAAAGAAAAGAGAGATTAAGGTTAGATCAAAAAGATCTAAGCAATGAATGACATCCTATTACTGCTGATCCTCATCTAAAATTATGCATGTGCATAGTCAAGCCATACACTTCTAAAATAAAAATGGGGAGTACCACATAGTGAATATCAACAGCAAAACAAATAAAGAGAGATCAAACACTTCACACAATGCCTTGAAGGTAATAGCAGTGATGCCCTAGCTCTCAAATCTCGTGGGTCATCAAGCATTCCAAATGCAAAGATGTAAATGAATGCCAGTGTTAAATAGTGAGCTCATAAACAATTCATGATGCCCTAGCTTGTAGCCCGCAAGACATGAAGACATTTCCTCATGAAATGATCATAAATAGGGAGTACCACATAGTGAATATCAATAGCCAAACAAATAAAGAGAGATCAAACACATCACACAATGCCTAGAAGGTAATAGAAATGATGCCCTAGCTCTCAAAGCTCGCGGGTCATCAAGCATTCCATATGCAAAGATGTAAACAATGCCAGTATTAAATAGTGAGCTAATGAATAATGCATGATGCCCTAGCCTACAATGTGCGAGCCATCAATAAATTTCCTCATGAAATGATCATAAATGGGGAGTACCACATAGTAAATATCAATAGCAAAACAAATAAAGAGAGATTAAACACTTCACACAGTGCCAGCTTGAAGGTAATAGCAATGATGCCCTAGCTCTCAAAGCTCATAGGTCATCAAGCATTCCAAATGCAAAGATGTAAAAAATTATAGTATTAACATTCATATTGTGCCATTAAATCAACAAATGCCATCAAAATGAAATTGAGTTAATGAGAAGACAAATCTCGAATGTCTACCTCAAGTCATGGCTGCCATATACCAAGATGCCAATCAGCTTCCACAGTATGCCCTCTTCATGCACGATGGTATGTGATCACTCCAAATTAGAAATGATCCTTTCTTCTTCTTTTTTTTTTTGTTTATAATCACGTGGGTTTCACAATTACGACTATACTGTCACTATTACGACAGCGTCAGGGCACTTAGAAAAAAAATGCAAAATCACATACAAATAGTGGTGCTGTCAGAAATTGGGGTTGAAATTTGACCCCAAATGTTGTAGTGCGTCATTTAAAAAAATGCTCTTTGCAACCTCATTTATATCAAATTTCTCAAACCTAGCAAAGGAAGCCAGATCCATAAATTCTCCTACAATCAACCCATTGGTTCTAAATGTAAATTCATTGTCAAAGTAACAATCTCCCAATATTCTCTCTGTAGCTCACCTCACAACATCCGAGAGTTGGTTTAAAATTTTACTCCAACGCTCTGATTTAATTGTTCCTCGAAATGCCATGGCTCTGACATCGCTTAATACAAAGGTTAATAACCATGACTCCATCTCCAGACTGACTCCTCTCCCCAAATATTGAACCAGTACTTCTTTGGGAAGAGAGGTTAACAATAAGTCTTAATTATAGAGATATCAATTCGAGATATTTAGCTCTTCTCATTATTAACCTTCCCTTAGAAAATCCCTCAAATTCTACAAGATTTTTTATTTAAGCTTACACATATGAAAGGTCTTGATCCCAATTAATGCTTCCCTTTCCATTATACCACTATATATCTTGTTAATAAATATCTCTCCTCTGAATAAAATGTTAGCTTACATGGGCTCCTTTAAGTGATCCTAATTCAAAGTGCGTATCTCTAAGTTTAGAGATTAAAATACCTCTTGGGATTATACTTATTAAAATAGGAAGAATATTGGCTTGCCTATGATTAAATTGGGGAAGGGTTTGCAAATCTAAGACAATAGTTTTATAGTAGAATAACCATATTATGATTACAATGTCAACTCGGGTCTGTAAATCATATTAACTACCTCAATAGATGTGTCATGCCTCCGAGCCTTGGGAATCATTATACAAGGCCTAAATGTGATTAATATATGAATTATCCAACTCATCTAATCCTTGGAGCCATACTACTAAATGATTGACTCTAATTATAATAATTTTACCTGAGTAGAGGTGGAACAAAAATGATGATGAGTCTACAATGTTGGGAAAAATCCTTATCTTAGCATGATAATAATAATCTAAGGCCCCTACAATGGCATGATTGTTCTAATACGAGCAGAAGGAAGGGGTAGAAAATGATACGGATTTATCTATTTTAAAATTAGAGTTTTATAGATTGATTCAGTGTGTTCTTATTTTGAACATGGTGTATATATATATATATTTATATACGGGTTGGAATATTTGTGTATTTATTTGTTTGTATGTAAGTATATATATATATAAGTGTGTTTATATAAAAGTATAAAAGCATGAATCTTATTTGATTATGTCAATTTTATTTACCTATGTCTGTATAACCTTTTGTATAATAAAAGGAGTCTAGATTCCATCCTACCACTTTATAATTTTGAGGATCCAAAATCAAGAATTTAGATTATGGATTGTACCTATTTTCTCATACCCGTTTGTTAATACTCATGAGTTGACCTTGATACAAATCTCAGTAAAATCCTCAAAGTGTTGCTATGTAGCCATAGTCCTCTTAACAATTTTGCAGCACCCTTTCAATATACTGTCGAAGAAAAATTGAAGTTAGTTATCATTTGATGCCCTTAGGGATGCTTGCGCTTATGAATATTCAAACCTTATGTCGGTTGAAAATATTTATCTATATATATAAGTAAATGTCTATTAATATCTTAGCAAAGGTAAGTATGGATGTGAGGGAGAATAAATACATATATAGAGGGATAAGCTAGTATAATCATATGTGTGTATAATACATTAATATTAAAATTATATATTAATTAATATATTAATATCAATATTATTATTAATGTATAATATATTAATATATTGATATATTTAGTGTTAATGTGTCAATGTCATTATTAGTTCAATTCTTTGGTTAGAAATACAAATTAGCTTAGAGTCATCACATCACCATTGTTTTTTATAAAGGTAAATACAGGTTTTGAGTGGACCCCGAAACCATTTACAAAAGAAGACTAAAGAGTTTCAACATTGACCAAACAAAAAATGAATGCCTGCTAAGAAACAAAAAGCAGGACCCCAAACTAAACAAATAGAACAAAACAAGAATCAACAAAAAACCAAAAAACTGTCTGTTATGCCCTGCATACCCATCCCTACATTTTGTAGGCAAAATTTTGGGTCCCCCTTTTTGCTTTTTCTCTTTCCCTTGGTTTCTTGTTTTCTTTATTTCCCTCCAGGCTTTGCTCCCACGAGGGTTCTTTTTCTTTTTCTTTTGTCTTCTTTGGTCTCCGGGACCCGATCTCGGAGTTTGTTTGTTCTTTTGAGTCGGTTGGATCCTGGACTCCAGGATTATTTGTTACCATGTCTTCTTTTGTGACAAGATGAGGTTGCATGGAATCCCCAGGCCTAGAGTCTGGAGGTTTTCTTGTTCTGGAGTTTGTGGAGAGAATGCAACCCATTTTTACCCTAAGGGTATAAATAAAAGTTACTTGTCATTTTCACATTTACCTAGATCAAAGCACTCAGAGTGATTACCAGAGCGATTAAGTGTAGATTGCTTTGGTGATTAATAATGATTAAATAGTGATTTGCAGTGCTTGCTCTTATTTTCTTGAAGGTCAATTTGTTGTAGAGAGCCTCCCGTGCTCATCTTTCCCTCATCCCCCATGTTTCTAGGTAAGACTCTGGCTCCCTCCTCTCTGGTTTATGGTTTTCTAGTTCTTGTTTCCGTCTTGCTTGTTTCGTTCTTCTTTTCATTTTGTTTCTCTGGTTTCTCTTGCTTTCTGTCTGGTTTTGTTCTATTTTTTCTCACTGCATCTTTTGCGCTGGCTTTTCTATCACCTCCTATTGGTGGGACGGTTCTGCCAGAGGGTTGTCCACCCTCTATGTAGCTATAATAGTTTCTATACTTTGTATATTTTGTAGAATGTTGTAAGTGCCTCTATGTATTATGTGTTTTCTATAATTTGTGTATATTTCTATATATTTGTGTGTTATTGGCCAAGTGTGCGAGTCATGCTTCGGCCCTCATGTGCACTTCGGCTCTATCTGTATATTCCTGAGAAATCTCCTACATTGTCTAGTGGTGAGCTTGTCACACTCTGTACGTCAGAAGCCCTAAATGTGGAGCTCATCTAAGAAAGATGGCTGCCTGGTTTGAACTTAGTACCTTGCTGGTTTGAGACATGTTAGTTTTATCTCTCCTCTGTCAAGTCAGTCTTTATGGCGGATTAAGTTCCAATGTGAGAATTCAAGTTCGGCCCAAGTGGCATTCATTTCCTTGCATGTTCGGATAGTTGTTGGTGTTAATGCCATAACTTCCATTAGTGCATAGCCACGTGACACCCCCACATCAGCCTAATATGGCTCATTTCTGGTCACGTTAGTAACAGTTAGTTTTCTAGACTCTAGGTCCCAGGTCTTCATTTTCTCCTTGTTTATTTCTCATCACATGTGCTAGAATCCCCAGAGGTCTGGGTAGAGGTCAAATTCCTAAGTTACTCTTATTATATGTATATCTTTTCAAGGTTTGACATGAGCTAACAAATCTTTCAAGCACAGATGTGATGTGATGGTAAGATCTCCAGAATCCAGAATAAAGCTTTGTTTTGTATAAATACTGAAAATCATCCTATTTTTTAGGTTGTCAGAACTAAACTCACCAATCATGTCAGAGGAATCTGCATCATCTCCACCCGGGAGTCCAGATCTCCCCACCACTGCTGCCACCTAGGAAGCTGTCAGGACCAAGGCTAAGAAGGCCCTAGAAAAACTCCTATTGACAATGAAGTATCTGAAGGGAGATGCCATTGTGGGATCAAAGATTGATTCCAAAGTTCAGTTGATCACCAACACCAGTTTCAGAATGTGGGCCAAAATGCAGGCCCTGGTGAAAATGATGTTCATACAATGGATGACCGGAGATCCATTGGCCATCAATGTGGCCAACTCTAGGATCGTCAAATCTGCTTGCTTCCCCAGCTCCGTGCAAGCCCCGGAGATCATTCACACTTTGGCGGGACACTATAATATAGTCGTCTGGGTCATCATGCTAGCCACCCTAGTTCCAACCGAATACCCAACACCTATGGTGTCTCTGGATGCCGTGACTTTTCAGGCAAGACTGTGGATTCCCCAAATTGATGATGCAGCTATTTTCACCTGGGCTCTGGCCTTGGAGGAATTTCAAAAGCTAGAACACATGGCCCGACAGTATCTCAATAACAAATGGCTTAAGGTGCCAAGGAAAGACTTCAAAAAGATGAAGCTAGAAATCCCCCAGACCAAATTTAAAGAAAGAATATAGATGGGGATCATCGCACTATGCAGGGTCTTTGGAAAGCCCCATGCCTGGGAATTCTCAGCATGCATGTACTATTTCTTGTTGGGCATCGCCTCTAGTGAGAAAAAATTTGATTGGGCCACTATCATTGAAAATCATGTGGACTCCCAATTTCTCCAGGTCACCAAGTCCTACAAATTCTACATGACATCTTATTTTTTGTGGGCACTAGCACAACAATGCCCTGTGACCTAGGGATTACTTGTGATAGGTGTGCTCAGAACTCACACAGGCCAAAATGCACCCTAGGATTACTTCTCACAAATCTAATGGGAGGATAGTTTCCTCAGCTTCTGTCGAGTGAATGATGCCTTCATTTACTACAACCTCCTCACACCTACTCAAGATGCTGGATACTGGCTCTCCAAAGAAGTAATGGACTTGGTTAGAACTTATGGCCATTATTACATTCAGTTTCAACAGCATACATACATTTGGGTGACCGACTTCTCTGGGAAACCCTATTTATTACCCAAACATTAGGGGGATAAAATAATTCTTTTAGAATACTGCAGGCAGATCCTGGAACTGCATGCCCTCTTCACAGTGAAGAAGGTGAAAAATGTCCCATTCCCAATCACTTGTGGGAACTACTCTTGCAGTCTGGCTGTGGCAAAGAAGGGAGACAATGAACTCAAAAGTCTGGGGCTGACAGAGTTTTATCTAGAGCGGAAGAATTTTGATCCGCTAGGAAAAATAGCAACGACACTTCACTGGGCATCAGAACCCCACGAGTATCACATGGAAGATTTTTGGGAAGACTACCAGGATGACTTCAAAGTTTGGAACCAGCATTTCATCCAAATGATAATGGGAATGATGAAGACGCTCAAGCTTTGAAAGTTCACAGATGACTTTTCAGATACTGGGTCCACAGTGGACCCGCAATATAAAGAAAAGGGAGTAGATAAAATGGCCCTCCCTCTAGTGGATTGGGATGCACAAGAGGGTCCAACAATAGAGGACCTCACCCATGATGTGATTGAGTGCAATCATGCATATTTCAAATAGGCATGCCTAAGAAGTACACATAAAGTTGGCCCATTTGTGCAGGATTCAACTTTTGGGGCTGAAACCTCCTCGTAGGGTGAGTATAGAGGAAAGAGGAAAATGGGTACCCTATCTCAAGTCCTGGCCACGGTTCCCATAGTGGAACAAATGTAGAAAACTCTGGCAGCAACCCAACACATGAAAGAAAAGTTAATCACCCGGTTGGCCACGCCATCTATTATGCTCGGACTAGTCCGCCCTTCCACTTCTCCCTCACTTGCAGAACTGATGGTCCGAGTGGCAGGTACTAGAGTGGAGGAAGAGTGGGCAGCTATGGTGGATGTCGGGCCCCCTTTGGTAACTAGGAGAAAGAAGAAAAGGACAAGTAGCCCTCAACCAAAGGTGGAGCTTGAACTTGGGATACCCAGCATCCCTGAAATATAGATTGTTTCCTTGGACTCCCCGGAGCTAGACAATCAACACGAAGATCCCCTGGAGACCTCCCCTCCACATGATGACTTTTGATGACATGTTTAGGGAAGATGAGCTTGTAGAACTACAAGGGGATATTGAGAAGGCAATAGATGAGATAGCTTCCTAGGAGGAAGTGGTGACTCCTGCTGTAAAGGAGACCCCGAAGAAAGAAGCTGCCATAGGGCAGGAAGGCCAGGAAGAAGGGGAGAAGGAGAAAGAAAAGGTAAATGTCTCCAATGTTCTGGAGATACAAGTCCCAGAGACCAACATCATGGAGGAAGGGAAAATACAGAATGAGCAATCGGCCACTGCTGAGAGAACCGGACCTACAGGAGCAACCTTGATCTCAGCCACCATGCTTCAGACATCGCCTCCTACCCCAAAGAGGGTAACCTTTGGTGAGGTAATCATAGTGGCCCAAACACTAAATATCGGCTCGATACCTCCACCACCTCCAGAAAATACACCAACAAAGGAGAAAATTTTGGCAAAAGGAGCTGACAAAAGACAGCAACAGCAACAAGGTGAGGGTTAGAACCCCAGAGATATAGAGGTCAAGGCTAACACTGCTAAAGATGTGGACACCAGAGCGAATGATACTAATTCCACTAAGGTGTATAGTGCCGGTGGACCCAAGGATATAGGGAAAGATTCCAGAGAGACTCAAAATACCAGGGATGCACAACAGAACCCCAGAGGGGATTTACAAGATCAAACTCTAGCAGCAAGGCTACCCCTATGACCACAATGGTTGCTAGATTCTAGAAAAAAGGAAGGCCCCAGCACCAAACAAGGCCCATCTCTCTTTGGTGGAGATAATGGCACAAGCGCAGAATCCCCCCAGGGAAAATAAATCTTGAACAATCCATAACCTCCGGACTGGGCCGGGTGGAGACACAGTTGTGGTAGTCACAACACCTCCCCCAGAAAAGGACACGACAAGAGAAAAGGCCAAATATTATGCAATCATGAAGATATCTCTGGGGAAGAGGGAAAAGCAGCATGAGTTGGACCTACTAAAAGAAGTAGCCAAAGTGGTAGAAGCCCTCTACGAGAAGGAAGCCCAGAAATTCAAAGAAGAGAAGGAAAAGAATGCAAATCTTGTTGGGCTATTGACAGAACTTGCATAGCCTATCACTGCCATTTCCCCAAAAGCTTCCACATTCGGGGCACCGCTCCCACGGGATGATATAGATGTGCTTATAGGAATGAAGAAGAAAGTGGAGGCAGTTGATGATTGGGTAGATGAACAGGTGGGAAATGTCCAGCGTTTCCTAGTGGCCACACTACTAGACATATATGCAACCAAAAATGTTTTACACCAAGCCAAAACCACCATCTCCATCTAGGAGGGAGAGATCGAGAAAGATGAGGCATGGATAGGTGAGTTAGGGGGAACAAATGAGCATCAAGAAGGAAATTGTTTCCAAGGCTGGAATTTTGGGAGAGGAGTCCTTTGACTTTGTCTGGACCCAGCACTCTAGAATTGATATCACATTGGAGATAATCAAGCAACTGGTAGGGACCTTGCGGGAGAAAGTTATGGAGGTGGACTATTCTTGAAATATATACAAGGCATTTATTTTAAAGGTTTTAGGATTTGATCCCTTTAGTACTGAAACATGTACTCCAGAGGAATACATCATTGGAAAATTTGACAAGCTAATGGAATCTCAATTCCAATCCCTGAAGGGAATGGATAGAGAAAAAATGACAAGTATAACACGCATGGTGCTCCAGGCTCATGATGTGGCAAAATGGCCACATAATTCAAGGAAAATACTCTGGATCTAGGCAAACAGGTGGAGGTGGTCAAGTACTGCCAGGTCAACCTCAAGGACATTGATGAGGATGGAATTACCTAGCTCCTGGAAACATTCAAAAGTAGTAAGGAGTAATAAGGTCCTCCAGATTTTAGATGTTTTCATCAACAGGGTATACTTTGAAAATTATTTATTCTTTGAGTGCAAGCTCCCAGATCCTAGGGTCCCAGATCCAGTAAATTTTGCATTCTTTGATGACCCGCGTTCGGGTTCCCCAGAGCCGACCGGTCATTATCAGGTAGTTAATAAGGATGGCAGAAAGTGGGTGACCCCAGCAAGGCACACTGACTCAGGGGATGGTTCTGATAGATGGTCTTCCCAAGGCATCGCTCCAACATTAAACACCTGGCGTATCAAAGACAGTGAGCCATTTTTCATTGATGAGGCATGTAGCCTCGATCCCCAAGGGATTAGATTTCTTCTATTCTCCCTTTGGCTCTCTTCTCAAGGCTAATTCTTCCATACCTCTTTTCTTGTCTTATTCTTCTAACATGTCAGACCTCTGCTCTCTTCGAGGTTGTTGTAGCATAGTGCAGGTAGTACCAGCCACAAAAAATTGTATTTTATTGTTGAGTGTAAAGATAATTTAGGTTATTTTTAGGGCAAACACATGTGTATAAATAATAAGTCTGACCTCATTCCAAGGGTTGGCAGAATTGATGATTTTGCAGTCCATAGCTATTGCATTTCAACATTTTCATTTCTACTGGTTGCAAAGTTCAATGCTCCTTAGTTCTCAGAGGTTCTCAGTAGATAGATGCTCCCTTGGAGCCATTATTGTATGCACCAGTGCTCATTGGAAACCTGTTAATGAAGAAAGAGGAACTCTAGCAATGATTTTGTTAGCATTCTGACCTCTGGATTAACGTTCTTTTGTGTCGTATGTTTCTAATGTCCCTTGCTCTAATGTTTTAAGTAGATTAATGACCTTCTTTTCCCCTTGCTATTGGATATGTATGAACTGATGGTTCTGTATGCATTTAGTATTTTAGTGTAGCATGTTAGAGCTTGGTAGATGTTTTAAATGTATTCGCACAACTCTAGATAGAATGGAATACTTATAACCTAGGCATATCTTTTGAAGTTTCTTTAGTAATCCAAATGCTTGTAGGAAACCCTGACCTAATGAAATCCTTAGAGAAGATGAGCCAAGATAACTAGCTATCCCCCTGAACAAAACAGTCACACTCCCAACTTACCTCTCACACCATCGAGACTTGACTCTCACGTGCTTGAAGGCCTGGAGAATTTATTCTGTATACAACCTTTACAGGCAAAGTTGGTTGGTACCCCGGTATCTGATGACAACTTATCTCTATTGGTGGATCCGGTCACAAAGTCCCATCAACACAGTCTTCAGCGCAACATCCAGCAAACAACCAGCATGAACTACTTGTTCTTTTCCATGGCCTTTTCAGCCTCTTTTTGCATTTACTTCATCTTATGAATGCCATATTTTATGCTCTTCAGCTCCTTTGGAGTTTTAAGAAGTTTCTTTTTGAGTCTACTTCTCGTTCTAGTTCCTGGCCCCGATGGCCCATCATCATCCACCACTATAATTTTAGTAATCTCCACCATGCTTCTCTCCAAATAAGTGTATAGGGCCCTAAGATTACTCACAGATACTTTAATTCCCTCATTTTTGTGCTTTAGAGTTTCTCTTATGATGTGCCCATTATATCTTATTTTATCATTTATCTCTTTCAGCTTCTCATCCACAATCACTGAGACACTAGCTTTTAGGTCCTCATTCAGAATATTTTTATTTACCTTCAACAAATCCTTATAGTTCTTTTCCAGCTTGTCCAATTTACCTTTTTGGGGTTCCATGGCTTCTTCCATAGCCCTCAGATTGGACTCCATCTCTTTCATTTCCTTGTTGATCCATTTCTCCAGATTGATACTATGACCCTCCGTACCTTTCATCTCCAGTAGTATAGGATTGTCAACATCAAAGCCAGAAGCTATCTCCTTACCTTTCCTTTTTCTCTATTTTTTTCATCCCTTGGGATAATCACCTGCTTGTTCAACTCTTCATTCTTATCATCCTATTCTTCCTTCTCCTCTTCCTTTTCTTCTTTATTTTTTTCAATCTCCTGGTCTTCTTCTTCCTTACCCATTCCTTCTTCTTCCTCATTTCTCTCTTTTCTATCATTCTGAGTCTCCTCTTCCTCATTTTCTCCCATATTTTTTTCTTGCATTACGTCATCTTCATTTTCCTGCAAGGGGAATTTTGGGCTTCAATTTCCTGTCTTCTTCTATCCTTGACCTTCTTCTTTTTATTTTCCCTCTTTGTTTCCTTAACCTTGTTCTCTTCCATTTTAGGTTTCTTATTCTTCCCTTTAATATTTTTGAGTATTGGTTCATGAATTTTCTCCTTAGCATAGTATGTGATTAGTAAAATTAACCCCTCACGCAGCACTAGACAAATGGGCTTTTTCCTATTCTCCATAATACTACTATTCAGAGAGATGAGAAAGAAATAGGGGAAGGACACTTTCTTATTATATCTGAAGTGATTAACCAAAATAAAATCTAGGTTATAAATCTTAGAGTAACACCCTTCAAGAGTAAAATACTCTATCATGACTTTCAGAACCTTAGCCCAGACAATCTTAATCCTTTCAATTTCAACATAATCCCCTGGGCCTTTAATCAGCATTGCTTCTTCCTCAGCATTTTTAGGGAAAAGCTTAAAAGCTTGAGATCTCATTCATTTATTGTTCCTATAGTAGTTTATACCTTCAACATGCATGCCTGTTATCTTAGAAATAAGATTGAGCATGAGCGGAAAAGACTTACCAATCAAATTGACCCTGCCATTAGTCCAACCAGCAGAAAATTTCTCTATTATCTCTTTGTCAAAACTTTGAAGTCTTTCCATATACGGAGCAACCCACCCCATTTGAGATTTATCCAAGAACTATTCTCCTTTTTCCATTTCTCACTGTCCAATGGCTCCTCCCTTCATAGACCACCTCCCATCTTCTCTACAATTTTATGGTTCCTCTGATTTCCAGTCAACAAGATATCAGTTCTTTTCTAGTTTTGATTATTCAAAAGGTGTAAAATGACCCATAATCTATGCACTTTTAACCCTTTCATTATTTTTTCATACCTCAACTAACACGAATCTCTCCTCAAAAAATTAAGTGTCCTCTTCATTATTACTACTGGTATTTATGACCCCTTCCTTATGATTAAGTCTATCAAATTTGATTAGACTTGAAATCTCCATTTTTAGATCTGCTTCCTCTTTCCATATAGTGATGACATCATTATGTGCCCCCACATTAGCAAGGTCATCCACAGGCTTATTTCCTTCCCGGTAGACATGAGAAATATAAACTTTTTGAAAAGTACATAAAATAGAGTTTATTTTTTCAATAATATGAGCTATAGTCCATGAGGCCACATTTTTTCTTTTTATACAATTTATCATATTTAGGGAGCCTCCCTCCAACCAAATATTTGAACATCCCAGCTCTTTAGCCAACATCACAACTTGGAGGGCTGCCTTGGCTTCAACAACATGGCTTTTTTGAGTTCCCAAAGGAGCGGCAACTCCTCCCAGACATTTTCTAGCCCAATCTCTTATTAATCCTCCCACCCCTGCCAAAACCTGGATTACCTTTAGCACATCCATCACATCACCATTTTTTCTTCTTCTACATCCTTCTCCTTTCTAACTAGTATTCTTACAGTCTTGTTGCCAATACTAAATATGTCTTTGTACTTTTCAAGTGCTTCATCCACTTCCTTTATTGTCAAATGTGTCATAGTATATAGAAGTGTCATTTATCTTATTTCCTTCTCAATTTCTACTACAGACTCCCATCTGACATTAATTTCTTCACATAGTTCATCTATAATATGATGGTTAAGTTTACTAGGTACTCTAATGAATTTATGAAAGTGAAATACAATAGCATCCTCAATTATTTTCTTGCCTTCATTAGACAATTTAGAGAACTTAAAGTTACTAATGTTACCTATCATTTCATGTTCCCTAATTGCCTTTGCAACTTCAGTAGCTCTCTTAGGGATATTGAATTAAGTTTTACCAGACTTCCCCATATTTGTAATCTCTTTTTCTGAATTAGTTTTCTCACTATCTACCTATATCTCCTTTTTCTTCTTTCTAGGAGAGGCATTGGTCTATCCTTGAGTTTTCCTCTTCACATATATTTTTTTCTTGATACCTTTTGATACCTCACATAACTTAGGGTCAGAAGATTTACCTTCATCAATCGTATCCATACCAATTTATTCCACTTATGGTAGTTCTGGAGTCTTGGTTTGTGAATTAGCTTACTTCTTTTTTCTATTTGCATATGAATCTAGAATGTTTTTCTTTCTATTCTAGGCTTTTTAAGTTCTAAGGTGATTCTTTCATAGGCTTCATGAAATGTGTCATACCTCTTTGCTTCCTTGTTAACTGG
Source organism: Thuja plicata (assembly GCA_018584345.1). Taxonomy (NCBI): domain Eukaryota; kingdom Viridiplantae; phylum Streptophyta; class Pinopsida; order Cupressales; family Cupressaceae; genus Thuja; species Thuja plicata. The sequence goes on from MU227804.1 coordinate 296,314, forward strand.
TAAAAGCGCAAAGTTGTGTCACGTTTTAGGACCACTTATCAGCACAGCTAAATTTGAGTATTTCTAAATAAAAATTATTTTTTGTCAAACATATGGTCTAGCTAGATTCATTCTAGCTAAGCTAGATAAGTGGTTAAACTTTTCCAATTGGAAATGTCTATTAAATGCATGTTTTATACTGATTACCAAAGAAATAAAATTATTTCAAAAAATTGATGTTTCAATAACCCCTACTCTTTTTAATGATAATTTTAAAAAATATAAAAAATACCCTTTTGTAGAGCTTAGAGTCAAGATTATTGTCATATAAAGTTTATATAATTTTGATTAGATCTAATATATTATAATTTCAAAATACAAAAAGTAGGTATTTTAACATTCGAGAAGATGTTGCTTCAAATAAGTAAAAAAATAGTAAATCATATCAAAAAAATTTAAAATTTATATTTAACATTAGAGGAGAGAGTCCTCTTCAAGGAGATGTAAATTTTTTTCTGAATAGTGTAGATTTGATAGGGGAAATTTGGTGGGAGATGAAAACTGTCGATTTCAGAAAGTTAAACTTTGAGTAGTTATAATGGAGAAAATATACATTGAAAAAACAATCTTTCTTCTTTTCTGCACTAGTTATACATTTCATCTATAACATATTTTGTAAGCAGAGGAAAAATAGATTATTTGCATATACTCGTTTGGTGGGAACTAGGCCCCAGATTTTCAGCAATTAAAAAATGGACTTCAAAAATTAAAAAAACTATGTCAGTTCTTGTTCAAAAAGAAATTGAAAAATTATAGGCATAAACCTCATGCATTTTTACACATTTCATCAGTTTACATCATCCTCAAATTCTAAATACAAATGCCACTTTTTATGTCATTAAAGTTGAACAGTTTGCATGTTGTGGCCCTTTTCCTTTATAAAAGTGTGACACGGGTTTGTACTTTTACCCTAACTGGTAGTTTCAATAGTGCTTCTACATTCAAGGTTAACAATTTTTCATCAGTTTCATATCCCATTTCAGGTATCCATGAAATCCTGGGTTCTACCACTTGAATCTTACAAGTGTCAGTGTCAATTAGGAAAAAAATGGTATCTTTGTACTTCTCCATAATGTGTGGGGGAATTTTATACCACTTCTGCATTCTATCTCGAAAATGCTTAAAGTATCCCCACTTAACATTATTTAGGATTTCACCTAGCTCACCTAAGAATTCATTAATTTGATATAATGTAGGTCTATCTATTTTCCATGTTACCACTCCTTTACCAGGGAATAAATTGTGAACATAAAAGAGCATACATACCAAAAGAGATCCAAAATTTAGTGCTTTCTTTTTATCAATCTATATTCTTTTTAGGTTAGCCAGCAATTGCATTCTCACCATCTCTGTTAGGTCATATCTAGTACCTTCCTTCACTATTCGGTAAGTGGCATGAATAGCTCCATAGGCCACACTATTCAACCGACTTGACTAGTAGACCTTATAGCTGATAATCATTGTTGCAAATCAAACCTCTTGATATTCTATGACATCTATCATCATTAATTTGTGATCTTTCCTTGACTTGGTGATTTGTGCAACCGTATTCATGGATGTCTTCCTTAGGGTACATGGTTCCTTGTCCGCTAAGAATCGAGTGATCAGATGAATCAATTCCTTGGTGATCTTGATCAGTTGGTCAAGCCATATGAATTGATCATGAAAATGGCTCTGCACATATCGAATCCACTCCTCCTTAAATATTTCTAGTAAGTCTAGAATATGTGTCAAACCCTTCGTTTAAAGATGTTTGAAATCATCCTTAAGTTCTTCATTGTTGCACATTTCCAATTATTCCTTATATATCTGTTCATCTCCTAATTCAACAATGTTGTAATGAATAAATGTCCTTACATCTTCAATTAGAAAAACATGAGGTGGAATTAGGGATAGGGAACCAGTTTTATCTACTTCTGTGGCCTTCAACAGATGTAACTTGTGTTGAGGTTTCACTTCCTTAGTTATCTCAATCAATTTTGGTGTTGCAAGCCCTGATGCCATTGTGATTCAATAAATTTTTCTTTCAATATCAAACACACCGAATACCTTCAAGGTTAACCACCGCTCTGCTAAATAACTTAGTTGGGGTTTTCAATTTCGCAGTTCAATCTTCTATAAGTATCCAACACAAATAGTTCACACAATCGATCACAATAGGTAATCACACTATGCTCCTGTAAATGCCCTTAGAAATAAAAAAGTGAATAATGAATAGGTTATCCTATAATTTATTTTCCCCAAAAGTTGTCCAATAGCTAGTTGGGTACAAAACATTTAATGCATTTCACCGATCTCACTCTTTACTGATTACAACCTTTGCCAGTTAATACTAAATGTAGTATTGGTACATAAATTTTTTCAAATGATAAAATATGTGATTCATAACAACTCATCTCTATGTAATTCATCAAAATTAACATTAGTACATCTCACTATGCAAATAGATATTACTGCTCATCACTATAAGGGATCGATTAGACATAACAATTAAGTTCAGTTCCTAAGAAAACTACTTTCTTAGTTTGAGTATGAATCCCCTGAGCCAAAGGATGGTGGTTTAACTATCGATGTGTTGTCATCTTCTTTACTTTCTTCCTTCTTCACCCATATCTTCTTCATCTCATTCCTCACTTCTTCAACATGAACAATATTTTTACCTTTCATATCTTCATTGCTTGGTGACCGATTCATGTATCTACAATCTCTTTCTAGATGTCCAACCATATGAAAACAAAACCATGCCATACCTATTATTCTCAAGGGTCCAGCATTACCTCTAGGATTCCTCAATTGAAAATTCATAGCCATGTGCCCATAGTTTCCACAAATAGTGCATGTGGCATTCATGTTTCCTTCTCTTCTTAGATCACTTGCTAGTTTTTTAGGTATCCTTGATCTGCAATGTTCTGCCTGGAGTCCAATTTTGTTGCATGAGTAACAGTGACCATTCAAATTCCCTTCAAATGATCTACTACTAGTTCTTGACCTGCACTCATAAGCTTTATAACCATATTTATTTCAATTATAACAATAACAATCAAAACAAGTAGTTCTTGGAATATTCCCCAGTTTACTTCTACATACATTAGCAGTGTGTCCAAGATTTTCAAAATTTTAGCAAGTGGGTTTAGTAGGATTATTACCTTGTGGACTAGTACCTTAGGAATATTTGATTGTTTCTTAGCACCAGACTTGGATGATTCTCCTTTTTCTAATTTCCTATCACATGTATATCCTAGGCCATAAGTATCCCTACATCGCCTTTCATTTTTTAGTTTCTCATCAATATTTTTTAGGCTTTGTTCATAATCCTTAATTTTTTCATTTATCTCTCTTTCAATCTTCAAGTCCATCAGTTGTTCATTTTCCTGCCTCAATGTTTCATTTTTAGTACACATTTGTATGTTTTCTTCATTAGTATCACTTAGCTTTTCATTCAGTGCATGATTCTCATGTGTCAACCTCTGAAGTATAACATCCTTTTATATGATCAGATCCTCAACATTCTTCTTTGCAGTTTCAATAGTATTTTTTCATCTTCAGGAGCTCTTATGCCTTCAAGCATTTCACACATCCTTATGGCTTGGCTTTCTTTCTCTCTTTTCATCATGGTTTCTTCTTCAATCAAGATCTTATTCTTTTCCATCAGATCTACTATTGTTGCCTCAGCTCTCTCAGAGTTAACACTTCCTTCAGATAGTTCATCAATATTGTCCAGACTATCTTTCACTTGTTCAGACAATTATTTTCTCTTAGACAATGAGGTCTTTAGGTTGTTCTTTAACTCCTCAATCATCTTGTTGGCTTCCTCCAACTATATTTCATACCTATATCTTTCCATTTCCTCAAATCTACTCCCCAAGTTGTCAAACCTTTCCTCTAAGGAACCTGATCTCTAATACCAATTCTTCGATATAATACGTACTGAGAAGGGGGGTGAATCAATACTAATAAAACTTCCAAACTTTTACTTATACCTTTAAATATAAAAAAAATAAACTTCCAAACTATGAAGCATATAACTGAAACTATAAAGTAAAAGTGAAAAGGATCAAATAAAAACACATGCACACACATAACACTCTAAATTTTATCATGGAAATCCTTGGTCAGAGGGAAAAAACCCTAGTTGCGATGAAACCCACAATCTTCTCACTCTAGTAGAAAAAGAGTGCTCTGTTAGGAGCTTATAATCTGTCACTTTCTAGGTGACTCATCCTGTTAGGAAAGACCAATACCTTATTATAAGTATCAAAAGTCCGATTATAGACTACCTTGTTAGAGGATTTTAATCCCACCTATGCAATGTCCACCCTATTAAGGGATATACAATAAAATCTTGCTAGATACTACCCTATTAGGGGATATAAACTTGTTGAAACTATTAGGAAAATAACAAGAATAATTGACCTATGATATGAAATCCTTAATGCTAATTAGATCCTTGATGATTTTTACTTTTCTTGAATCCAATCCTATAGCTTCTCTAGAAGTAGCTCTGTAATCGTAGCTCAAGATCTTTCTAACAATAGCACTTCATCAACTTTTCAACATTTTCTCTGTGGAAACAACTATCATCTTATAACCTTATGTGCTATCTTTACCTTCAACTGTAAACCTAATAAGAGTTTCCATTTCCCTCCAAAATTTCTTTATTAAACTTAACTAACTTGCAAGTACTTGTAGTCCTTACCGCATCAACCATAACTTTAAGTTGTTATCCCCAATGTGAAATATTCCTTTAGTTTCATTTTCCAAAATATACCCTGGATTCATACACAAATATGTACACAATTACCTAACAATTGACTTATTCAACTCCTTGAACAATGTACTACATTTTTCATGTTGTCCAAATGAATCTCGAGCTATCACCGGGAAAAGATGGAAGGAGTATCTCCTCAACCTACCTAATATCCTATATTTTCAATGGCCATCACTTGCACAAATTTCAGATTGGGTCAAAAAATACTTGGGATCAATTGCAAGATCATAAAGTGAATAAATGTGTTCAATTGGTCTTTGCACGTGCAACATGAGTTTCTTTTTTTTCTTTTTTTGTCTTGATTGTAAGTTTTTATTTTCTTTTGGTCTATTAAGATTAGTATTAGTTTTGAAACGTCATGGGAATGTAAACGATTGGAAGTTTTTTGCTTCCCCTGATTTTGGAGGGGACACCACAACTGTCTTAGATATTAATTACATTCAACTAAAGGAAAAATCTTTCAATTATACTTAATATTTTTTATATCAATAAAATATAACCTATTTTCTTGTCTAGTTGGATGCAAATTTGTGTTTTATGTTTTTGTTGAATCTTGTCCCTTTGTCATAATCAATTCCAGGATTGATTATCACCTTCAAAACTTGTTCACACAGGTATATTACTTGCATATAAATCTGAAGAAATAAAAAGAAATTACAAAGTGTTTTCCTATTTCTACTTATCTAGTTAGATCCCCCAAATGGATTAAATTGAACCAGACAAATAGATTTTTAAATTTCAACTTGTGTTGCATTAAATAGATTGGGTCATTGATGATACATTTGCAAGGAATACAAATTGTTTTCTTTTAGAGGATTACATGGTGATTTGGTGAGACTCTGACTCTTTTCCCAATTGGATAAGGGATTGGCCTTTATATATACATGTGTGTGTGTAAGTACACACACACACACACACACACACATACATACACATACTCAAAAGTATCCTTAGCCAATGGTTTAGGAAAAATATCAGAAACTTTCTCCTTAATTGGCACATACTCCAACCTTACTTCCTTTTCATGTACCTATTCTATAAGAAAATGATATTCGATAGTTGTATGCTTAGTCTTAGAGTGCAACACTAGGTTCTTTAAAATGCTAATAGAACTTGTATTTTCATAATAGATAACTATCAGTTTAGTTACCTTCTCCTATATTCCTTATAGAATCTTCTTAACCCATACTATTTGAGCACAATTAATTCTAGCAGCAACATACTCATCTTTAGTTTTTAATTGAGATATACAATTTTTCTTCTTGCTTGTCCAAGATACAAGTCTCTCACCAAGAAAGAATTCACCTCAACTTGTGCTCTTTCGATCATCAACATTACCTTCCCAATCAGAATTACTAAACACATTCAAAGGGGTCATTCCCATATCTGTTCTTAATTAAAAGAAGATGAAATGTAAAAGCACAAACATGTGCCACACTTTTATAAAGGAAAAGGTTAACAACACCAAAATTGTTCAACTTCATGGATATAAAAGTGACATTTCTGTTTAGAATTTGAAGATGATGTAAACTGATGAAATGTATAAAAATGGATGAAATTTATGCGTATTATTTTTAATATTTTTTTTTGAAGAAGAATTTATATATTTTTTTAGTTTTATAAACACAATTTTTGAATTGCTGAAAAATACTGAAAATCAGGGGGTCTAGTTGCCACTGAAAAACTATATGTAAATAATTTTTTTCCTCTAATTTCAAAATATGTTATAGATGACATATATAGCCAGTGCAAGAAAAATGAAAAATTAGTTTTCAATGTATATTTTCTCCGTTATAACAATTCAAAGTCCAACTTACCCGAAATCATCAATTTTCATCTCCCACCATATTTTCTCTATCAAATATATCCCAATATAAAATAAAATTAGATATTCTCAAAGATGACTCTCTCCTCTAGTGAACCATACATTTTAATTTTTTCTGATATGATTTACTATTTTTTTTCTTTTTTCGAATCGACATCTTCTCGAATGTTAAAATACCTACTTGCAGTATTTTGTAATTATAATATATTATATCTAATAAAAATAATATAAAAATTATTTGAGTATATTTCTGACTTCAAACTCTACAAAATGTTATTTTTTAGTTTTTTCATAAAGTTTTTTATGCAGAAATTAGTTGCAGAAGTCAAAATTTTTATAATTTTGAAACTTTTGTTGATTTGGCTACCACATAGGATGCCACCTAAGGGGTTTCGGCCAAACCTATTTCGGCCAAAACCACATGAGTACATATAAGCCAAATATTATCTATTCTACCATATTTTTCTTAAAAATACTTAGGGGGTTTTGACCGAAACTATTTAGGCCGAAATTGTTTTAGTCAAAAACCCCTACCACGAGGACGCTACGTGGCTGCCACATTGATTCAACCAAAACCCTTATGGCCAAAATGTTTTCAACTGATTTTGTTTTCTTTCTTATATAAAAGTGTGACACAAGTTTTTGTTTTTACCTTGCAATTGCATCAATCCTAGTGTATTCATTGAATATTTTTATGTGTGGATTGATGTTGTGAGGCTACTCCTTAGGGGGAGTAGTCTGTGAAGTGATGTTCTTTGGTTAGGTAGGTACTTTTGAGATGATATCAGGTGTATTTGGCACCTTTGGCATTATTTTCAAAGGGAGAGAATATGTATGGAGAAGATGTGAAGATGTATGTGTATTTGACAAAGAGTGAAGTTCTGTGTAAGGGAGAGTAATTGTGGGAAAGGTGAAAGATAGTAGTGGAAACATTTTTCTTCTTAATGTTTCATGTTGAAGGTGTTGATGTAATCTAATAATGAAGAGAGTGTTTTCATCAAGCCAAGGGGGATATTGTTGGCATATCTGATGCAGTGATCTTGCAAGTGTATTTTGGTAATGACATAGTGATTTGATTACATGATGATCATATATTATATTGGCATTGATGTCAACTATTGACTTTGTGTTCTTAGTATGTTTTCAAGCATATTTGTGATGAATAATGAGTTTCAGTGACTTTCAGTGGTTGCTATCTTTAGGGGAGACTTAGGTATGTCTCTAGATTTCAAATGCATGACTGCTACTACTGGAGTAAGTAAATGTGAGATTTGTAATTAAATGGAGTATAATAGTAAAAATTCTAGAATAATTAATCATAGGTGATAGATGATTTGGATGTCTTGTCAAATCTCTAATGTATTGTGTGGCGCGGTCACAGGATATGGTGGTTAACAGTGTTCAAATGCTATAGTTGCAATCACAACTACTTTGAGTAATCAGTGGGTAGGATAAGTGATCGGTGAGAAGAGACAATGTTATTCAACAGGTTATGTGTTTGTATTCTTGAGTGACAGTTTGTAGACCTTGTATCAGTGATTGGTATTGATGTGGCGGTAATTAATGATGAATGAGTTATGATTTGGTGATGTGTATTCATGATTGGAGGTGATGATCTGGAATCACATTGTTTGATATTATCTTGTGGAGAAAATTCTAGTAGAAGTTTGTGACTGGTCAAAATGTGTTTGACTCTTTGGCTCAATTTCATATGTAAATGGTTGTGTAGGCCAACGTGGTCTTGGAAATATGTTTTGTTAATTTAATTTTGTTGTTTGGCACATTGGATTTGAGAGGGATTCTTTATAAATTCATTTTAGGGTTTGATTAAGGCGACGGACTTAATAGTTTAGTATATAATGGTTCAAGTTGAATGCAAAATGTGTTGATCGTGTGTTGTCCAAGTGTGGTGAAAGGTGCATATTGTGATCAAGCTAGGGAAGAGTTAAAACTGGGTAGCACCTAATAGTTTTGTTGTAAAAATCCTAACATGGTTAAGCTCCTCATAGGGTGTACTTCAGAAGAGTACATCATTTTAGTGGGTACTAATCCCCACCATGTTTTTTTCCTCATTTGGGTTTCCACGAGATAAATCTGTGTGTTAAATTTGTGGGTGATCTTGGAATTTTATGGTCTTCATTTGTTTCTATTAAGGTTAATCTTGTGAATGGTGATTAAATTTAAAGTGATTGTAAAGTTGGTTTATTTGGTAGATCACAGATTCAAACCCCTCTCAGTAATATGATCCTGGGTCTAATAGAGGTCACAACTCCTATGAGGTCATGGAAGGGAAAAATGAAAAGAGATACCATGCAAGAAGTGTAAAAGGGGTCCTTGTGAAGGATGTTGCACTATTAGTCTCCAAGGTGAGGGATTTATTTACCATCAAAACCCAATAGTGAAAAATGAAAATGGTTATGATCTAGGATGTCTATCCTTAATGAAAACCACATTTCTATGTAAGATTGGATGTCACAAGATGGAAAAATACAACTTAATCAAGGGAAAAGTGGATCATTTAAGAAGATGAGAGAGATTAATATAATACATTGCCCCCCAAGTGTGGAGATGAGGATGAAGAGGAACTATCATTATAATTGAAAAGTATAATAACACCATGCATCACAATGAGACCCCAAGGAATAGGCTAACAATGTTACATAGCGGAGATAAACATAATAAGAACTTAGCTGCTATTTAAATAAATCAGGATTGAAAAATACCTCATCGTGATAGGATATGTAAATAATATCATTATCAATCAGTTGTTGAATTTTTTAATGTAAGGCTTGTGAAGACATTATTTAGCCATTAGTATACAAAAGAAAAACATTTTTTTAACCTTCGGTAAACCTACACCGAAAGATAGACTTTCAGATCACCAAAAGCACAGATATCAGAGATCACCGAATGTGTTAAGTGTTATGAGGAACCCGACAGATAAAGTGGAACCCAATAGAGGAACCCAACAAGCAGATACAGTGAAAACTAAGAGAATAGGCACAGTGCAAACCAAAAGAAGAAAACAGTGCAACCTGAAAGATAGTCAAACTGATTTCAGAGCAAACCGAGCATCAGACACCGAAAGTCAGTTACAACCCACAAAAAGTGGATCTAACTTCCACTTCAGAAAAAACACTCATATTTTATTTATAGAGTTTTTTTTTTTTTTTTTTTTTAAAACCATTACTTATGGGACAAGTAACATTATTGTAATTATTTTAATCAGTCTAACTGATTGAAAACATGCAGACTAGGAGATCAAGGTAAAGTTGTAAACCTGTGATCATAGAGTTAAAGTTGTTTTACGTGAAACTTAATTAGGTCAATCTATCTTATAAATAGATGTTGTAATCATTCTAAAAAAAAAGAGGAGAGGATGAAAGAAGCCAACGAACACATCTATGGATCAGATTGAGAGTTTCAAGAACCAAAACAGCAAAATTTGAAATTGGTTATCAAGAACCAAGAATAGAGGCTACCAAGCAATAGAGGTATTATTCAATCACAATAGGTGATAGACATATACATGTAATATTTAATGGATATTTAATCAGCAATAGTAGATTGCATACAATCAGGTCAAAGAGTAATTTTCTTACATTCTAACAAGTGAAGTAAAAGTAAAAATCCTTTCAAGGAAGGTGGATTTAACAATCCTATTGTAAATCTCTTAACTGAGTCCACACTAAATAGTGTTGCAAAATCTCTTAATAGAGTAGACTTTAACAGGTCTCCATAGATACTCCTAACATGGTAGATCATCATAAGTGATCAAAATTGTAAGTCTTAACCGGCCCCATCCAATCTATAGATAGTGAAGATTTTGTGGGTGCCATCCCCACCGCATTTTTTACCTTCTTACAGAGGTTTTCTAGGATATCATATCATGTGTTATGATTGAATTACTTTCATGAATGTTTCTATGAATTTTTACATGTTTGATTAAGTTAAATAATTTATGTCTTACACAAAGATAGTATAGAATAAATGATTGGATGAACATTTGATTACATAAAGGTTAAAGGATAAAAGAGATCAAATTTTTAGAGGTATTGATTCACCCCTCCCCTCTCAATACACACTTCCCATTATTTCCAATAGCTTGAAATTAATAAGTAGAGTAGACATGATATCAGTGATACATGGAGAAAGGAAGATTCATAAGATGTTGAATATGCTTATTTTTTCATTTAGGCCTAGTAAGAACCTTAGCACAAAGAAGGTTAGGCAAAAAAATTCTTGATTACAGGTAGATATAGGAGAAGTGTTAGGTGATGAAGGAGAGGATCCTTCAATAGGTTTCTTACTATTCTCCATTCTTTCTTGCACACATCGTGAATCAAGCTTGGGTTTTTGATTCACAATAGTGTTAATATTAAGAATAACCATTTATGGTTATTTATAAGGATTAAAAACTAATGCATAAGAATGTGCATGCCCCTTGTTTACTAAAGGAACTTGAATTGCTTGTCCATTTTTCCACATTCGTTCCCATTGAATCCATGTTTCACTAGTATATTATAACCAAGGCCATAATGAGAATCCATATGAGAAAGAGTTTATGGAGCATCATAGGTTACTATGTCATCATAATTAGGTTTGATAGTTTCTAAAAAAAATTAGGACTGGAAGCAGCAACAAAATTGTTACTAAGCTCACCAAAAAGAGAATTTTTTGTGTTGGATTCTTTGTCAAGTTTATATTGTTTATTCCAATGTTGAGACTTTGTATTCTCAAATATAAGTTGGGTTGAAATCAAACGATCCCCAATCATCATATGAAAGGACACTAGTAGAAGGAGGATCATCCTTAGGGTCTTGAACTTGTTTTTCTTTAATAGACACAGGTTTATTGCTTGACTCAGTATTCAAATAACTATTTGATCTATCATCTGCTATAAGTGTGTACATCAGATTATTGTAGATAAACTTGACTTATCGATGGAGAGTGGAAGGAACAACATGCATAGCAGGTAACCAAGGTCTTCCCAAAAGAAGGCTATAATTAAGAGGTCCAAGCATCACGTAAATAGGAGTATCTAAAATAATTGGACCTAGTTTAATAGGTAGTGTGATAATGCCCAATTGTTTCTTAGCAATATTGTCAAAGCCACAAACAAGAATATAATCGGGTTTAATAATTGAAACATTAGCTTTCGTATCTTTCAACATGTCCATACTAAAAATATTTAGTCTAGACCCATTATCAATTAAGGTCCTACAAATGAGATTAAACCATTGATAATGATGGCCACCATAAGGGCATCATGTTGATCTTGAATTTCTCTAGAAGGTAAATCATCATTGGTAGAGAAAATTTGAGTGTGACAGGCGTAGCATGCATACATTATAAAAATGAATTGATATTATCCTAATTAGGTGGTGGAGGTGGAAGTTAAAGATTTTTGTAAGGATTAATCATATGTAGGATAAGTTTGAAGGAGTTCCCAAAGATAAATCTTAGCTAGAGTAGCACGTAATTGCTCTACCAAACCATACTCCTTTCCAAGATGTTGAGGAATATAGGGTGGAGGAGGAAGCATGGGTTGAGAAGGTGGGAGAGAAGTAGGAATAACCAGATTAGTAGGTTGAGGATTGTTTCTTGTATGATAGGTATGGGACACTACATGATATTCCTTAATAAGCCCCAAAGGATTCCTAGTTTTTCCTTTCATGGTTATAATTGGCTCTTTCGGAGTTTGAAAATAACTTTATTGATTATATTCTTTAACCGTAACCATTAATAGTAACCAAACATTTGTTTGGTGTTTGGAATGAATTCAATTGAGTGCATCCTTAAACAATTATCATAGGCTTGTTGGCTATCATAGATTGAGCATGAAAAATAACATTGACTTGATCAAGCTCTTGATTGTTCATGGGTTCACCACTAGAAGGGAGAGAATCAATTAATTATATTCTTTCTCTAATATTTCCTTGGAAGATGGTTTAGGGACTTTCTATTATGCTTCATCTCGAGAAGGAGTATTGAATGAAGGTAAGGTGATAGAAAGGAAAGTATTGATTATATGTCTTCCTCATTCTAAAATATCTTTAGGAGAAGGAAAAACATCAAACATGAATGCATCGTCATTATATGAAGAAGGAGAAATTTCAACCATTATATGATCTTCTTTTACCAAGGTTTCTTCATGGGGAAGAGAGTAATCGATGTCAATATCCAAGGGTTTATCCCAAATAGGAGAATCATCAAGGGCAGGAACATCTCTATGAATAAAGCACATTGTGGGAGAGGAATAGTCATGGTTCATTAAAGATATATCTATAAAGGGGGAGGAATCTAAAGAAATAAAAGGTGAAGTATCATCATCCTTACCCAAATTATCCTCATTGATAAGGCTTATATTAGGAAAAGAGTTAACATCAATCCTCAACTCTCCTCCCCAAAGAGGAAGATCATTGAGAGAAAGGTTAAAATCATCTTCTTGCTCCAGTATTACCTTATAAGGTGATTTAAGAGAGGTAAAAGCAACATCATATGCATTAAATTAATTCCTTTTGGTAGCATAATGTAAAGGAAAGTTAGGAGAATTTTTTTTTTATCTCAAAAGTGATAGAATGGTTCGGGGTAATACCTTAAATAACTTTTGCAACATGAGAAGAAATAAAGAATGCATACAAATAAATGAAAGGTAACAACTATATTAATGTAAGATGTAGAAAAATATGATAGAAAAATGCATATCAATTAGATCTAGATGCATAAAAACAGAACCTAACTACCAAAATATCCAAATGCAACAAATTTTAGAAATATGATGTAAATTCATACAATAGATCTAGATATGTAATTGCATAGAAAGAGGATCTAACACCAAAATCAGAATTTAAAATTTTATAAGTCCGGTTCACCAAAATGTACAATATAAAATGGTGAGAAATTATAATATGTAGATCACTCACCAAGTCATATTTTTCATTGGAATACAAACCCACCCTTAAAAAAAATTGATTAGCACAACCCAAAAAGGATTCAAAGGGGTGCTACTACAAGACCTAGGAAAAGGTGGGATTTAGGTATTCCTTATGAATGAAGTGTGATTGTGATATGTAAATGTATGAAAGGAATTGATGCTATGATAAAGAAAATGACAACTAACTAAATATGATATCATATCTGATACATAAAAGTAAATGCAAGATGAAAATAAGAAGACTGGACTCACCTTGAAGCTAGGAGAGTGGGAACAAACTTCAAATCTGGAAATGACTATCATAGAATAGTTAGAATTGGAAATTATTCTGGATCTGGAACTCTGACACCTATAAATCCTGACTATGAAAATTGCAGATCCAAAAGACAAGGCCAACTTAAGTCAACCTAGTCCCAAAATGTTAGCTAAGTCCTGGAGACCAAAAAACTCGTAAAGTCTATAAAAGACATAAAATTGGTCTGTAAATTTGAAAATATGGATCTAAGACTGCACTTCTTATACCTCCACACAAAAATAAGAGGAAAATTTTATGGAAAGGGGCTTTCCTTGTTCAAGACCCTATATATCAATTAACCTTGAAATGAAAATTAAGTTGCATAAGGAAATATAATCTAGATCTAAAAAACAAATCACCTTATAGCTAAATGATGCAATACCTCTATGGATATGATCATAAGTGTTGATGCAATAGATTGAAATCCACAAAAACCCAATAGGAAAAAAGAAACCAAACCCTTGAATGATAAATATTGTAGTTTTCCACAATGTTGGATTGAGGAAGAAAAAGAAGAAGGATTGATGAATGAATGTAGATCTCCTTCCTTGATTTCAAACTCCTTTGATTGGCTTCCAACGGGGAAAGAACCTAGATCTACAAAAGTAAATACATTTAATGCATGATGGAAACAATAGAATGAATAATTGAAATGATTGATGGCTTCCTTTCACTTGAATGCTTGATGGGCTTGGCTTCTTGATAATGGATTCCTTCAAATGGATGTTTTCTTGAACTTGGATCTCTTGACTGCACAATTTCTTTCTTATAGATGTGGATAGCTTTTACAATAGTGTATGGATGAAAATAAGAGGAAGAGGTCTCCTTTTATACACATTGGAGCCTATATTTTTAAAGGTCGGCCCCGATTAAGAACCTAGGAGAAACAAAACCACATTGGTCCCAAAGCCCACTAAAATGGTGTGCCCCAGGAAAAGCCCAAATTAGGTTGGCCTTATCCATGGACATTTTTAAATTTGGCCCGAGACAAAGGGGTGTGTACTAAAAGGGGGTGTTGAAAACCATAGCCCACTTGGAAATCAGGGCAAACCCTAAGATCTAAAAATGCATGTAAAGGACCTAGATGGAAGATTAATCATGAGAATGGATGGAAAATGGGAAATGACGCATAGAAGCTAGATCCATCCTCAAGTTTTGAACAAAAAATGTTAATTTGAAGGATGCAAAAGGGTTGGAAAGATGTGAAATCAATGTGGAAACACAAACATACTAAAATGGGGCTAAAAATGAGCACCTAATAAGGGTGATTAATTTTTAGGATGGTACAAGATGATAACCCCATTAATAGTATGACAAAAAGCATTAAACAAAAGGATCATAAAAACATGCTTATAATACACTATGATTGAACAATACACAAAATAGTGTATTGATACACATTACCAAGTATCACTTAAAACCCAATTAATAGACTAAGTGCTAGTCCCATTAGCATAGTTTGTATGGATATCTCATCAATATAATTGAAATCCCATTAACATGCGGGTTGAAAAACTCCATTTATAGAACAAGTGAAGACCCCATTTACAAAATAACTTAAAATATCATTAATAGAATTAGTGAAGAGGATAAACCCTTTAGTATTAAAACAATAAACCTAGCCAACATTATAACTATATAACTACCCTTCAAAGAAGTCCATTTAGTAAAGGACAAATTTGCAGTTGGGAAGTTGAGAAACAAGAGGGACCTAGTTGGGTCTCATCATCTTATGACTTCCAGGAAGTCTAAGTGTGTGAAAAGGAGTAATTCTACAAAGCATATTTCTCTTGGTTCCCCACACAATCCCCTGAATGAAGCCAATGATATGGGCCCCATAGATATTCATGTCGAGATACCCTTAGAGGTGGGGAAGGATATACCAGTGAAAAAAGGTTTGTCTACTCCTGAGATCATAACTATTACCATTCTAGTGAAGAATTTTATGGACAATCAATAGGCTATGCTTAACTAGATCATTGAGGAGATTATGGCTCTTAAGGAAAACCCTTCTCTGAGTAACCCTAAATTGGATAGCATAATGGTCAACACTCATACCTTGGCTAAAGGAATTAGCGAGCTCAAGGAAGGCCATGAAAATTGTATCAATAGTGTGGACGGTACTCTTAATATGTTACAGGATAGAGTTATGGTTGTGGTCAGTGTTAGTAAAATGACAATGGACAATTTGACTAAGGGGCTTATAAAATTAACTGAAAAAGTGGAGGCACTTCAGGCTCTTTTAAAAGGTGTTCTTTCCTTTCCTTTTGTGAGCATAGAATTTGCATCGCAGAGAGACTCATTCCAATGAGATCATGGTTACTATTGCTGGTGATCTGGATAAAGACATTGTTCCCGATCTGACTTCTAGACTCTGAAGTAAAGGTAAGAGTGATAATCTTGTGAATAGTGTTATATATTAGTGTAATTATTTATTTTAAACTTAGGCTTATTAATCCTACTTAGTCATACATTTTCATTCGACACTTGTCTACACAAGTTGTCTTTGTTTAGGAGTTGTTTATTGAGTTCTATTTTTTGCAAAAGTGCATGATTTTTTGTCATGAATCTAATGGACACACTCACACACTATCATTATAAAATTCCATTTTGAGTTTTGTTTTTGGGTTTGGTTACAAAGCACTCCTTATATAAAGTGCCAAAAATAAGGGGGGAAAGATAATCAAGGGGGTGTTGTGTAGTTCCTATTTTTCCTCACTTCCTCATGAAGTGCTCTTCTTTCTTCATTTTTGTATTCTTCAAGAAACTATATAAGTCTAGAAGCATGGATCTTAATGTAACTATACAACCCCTAACTCCTTTCAATTATCATGATTGGAAGCTAAAAGTAATTGGTGTACTAAAGAATAAAGGCTTATATATGGTAACAATTGGAACATAAAAAGAACCTAATGCAACTAAGGACAAGGAAAAGTATTTTAATAAGTGTGACAAAGCATTTGGTTTTCTATGCTTAAACCTATCTCATGAATTAGTATTCCATGTTGAGAACTTAAAAACACCCAATGAAGTTTGGGAAGCTCTAAACAAACAATTTGGTACAATTGGTGAACTTAGAAGTCATGAGTTGGAAAATCAACTCCCAGGTCTTATTTATTCTATTTTTTTAACTTTAGAGGACTTCTTCACTAAGTTTAAATATTTAAATTTTCAATTAAAAGATTATGGAATTGACAAGAAAGAGGATCAATTAATCCTTTATGTACTTTCCAATCTAGGTTTTGAATTTTTTGTGTTTGTCTCTACTTTCTATTCCACTAAAAGAGTCATTGGTGCCTCATGATCTATGTCGTCACTAGATAACTTCATTTTTGATCTTACAAGGGAACAAGAAAAGTTAATTTAAATAGATACTTTGAAATCCACTAAGGAACAAGCTCTAACTGTAGGAAATGAAAAGCATCAAAATGTTAAAGGAGAGAAAAAAAACACTAAAATGGACAAAGAAGGGAATAAAGAAGACAAAATTGATAACTTCAAAATGGATAACTCATCTCAACAAATTATTTCAATTACTGAGAGAGTTAAATGTTCCTTTTGTAACAAAATTGGTCATGAAGAACATCAATGCATGAAATAATAGATTAAGCACCTCACTTTTCTACTCAAAAAGAATAATATTGAGGTAAATGATTCTGTCAAAGTACCCTCTTCAAATGAGGAGATTACCAAGGATAAATAGAAATTAAAAGGCATGGTCTTATTTTCTCAAGAAGTTATAGATTATGGTGCTACACATCATATGTGCTCTCATTCATATCCTAATTCCAATCTTCATACTTCAGATGATTCAACAGATGGGAGTCCTATTCATGCATATTTTCAGGAAGGGTTCCATTCTCTTCTTGGTGTGTAGTCTACATTGGAAATATCATCATATTTTGGGGCACCTTATAGGCTTCTTCACTTCTTTTCTCTCTTTTGGAGGATTATTTTTCACACTAGGTTTTCTATCTTTCTCCATTTATGAGAGATTGCATTGAACATGAGTACATAACATCGCTAGTAGTTGGGACTCATTTTTATCAAGTGTCCTTCCAAGTTATGCTTAAGGGGGCTGTTACTGTAATTATTTATTTTATACTTACTCTTATTAAGCCTACTTAGTCATACATTTTCATTCGATGCTTGTATACCCAAGTTGTCTTTATTTAAGAGTTGTTTATAGAGGTGTCTAGAAAGGTGTCAATTTCATTTCAACACCTCACTCTAGGATCGTGTGAGGCAATTCACCACCACTCATTTAGTGTTGGAGTAAACTTATGATTCGACCAAATCACTCACATCTATATGTACACTTCTCTTTTTCATTATTGAATGGTCGAATTGGCTCGCAATTTATATTATTGTGCTTTTGATGATCTCTTTAGATCTTGAAGGTTCTTATATTATCAATAAGGTTAGGAGTATTCATGGTGATGTTTTTATGAAAAGTGTTGAACTAGTAAATTCTTTGTAGTCTGTTGGGGTTTTGTTCCCCTATTTTTGGGTCTTTTGTCTGCTAGTTGGTTAGTGTTTATTTTGATATTGGTTGCAAACTGCTCTTTTTCATTCTTTTTGCAATTTTGGATTTGGGTTTCTAGCCCCTGTAAAACTAGTTTACCTTTAATAATAAACTATAGAACTAAAACTTGTCGTCCCATAAAACTGCCTTCTTTATCAAATTAATAATGAAAACCTCATTAATAGTATGATAGTAAACATTAAACCCCTAGATCATATAAACATTATTTAAAACACACAGTGAATAAATGATGCACAAAACTATGGATTGAAACCTCAATACCACTTTCACATAAAACCTCTGTAATAGAATAAGTGAGAACCCAAGAAACACAATTAGTGAAAAACCGATCAACAAAATGAAAAATCCATTATCAGAATGATTGAAAAACCCACCAAAGATACTATGTTAAGTAAATTTATGGGTCATTAATGAAATGTAACAAAGCAATATTTTATATTTAATCCAAAAAATGTAACAATAAATGAATATTTAGAGAAATGTTTGAACAAAACATTGATTTCCTATGATATTCATGTGTTTATGAACACATTTGAGTAGTATTCATAAACACAATTGAAAAATCTAGAGAAGCACACAAACAAAAGCTTCACAAAAGGTAGAAGAATCAAGTTAGGCAATAAAATGGAAAAAGAAGACAAGAAAGCAAAGGAATGCAACAACAATGACCTTAGTGAGGAAAATTTTTCCTCACGTGGGTCCAACGTGTGTCGGCTCAACTTCCCTCCACCGCCCCAAGCCTTTTGAGTTGGTTGTGCAACCTGTAGAGAGAAAACTGTGGAAGCAAATGGTTGCCAAACAAAAAAAACTAGAAAAACACTCCAAGACAACCAAATACAACCATTTGAGAAATGATGTCGACCACCTTGGGGAAAGGAAAGAATCAAGAAAATTGAAGGCGCATGTTTCTTACTTTAACTTTATGTGGTAGATAAATGATGTGTTGGGGACATGTATGGTCAATGAATGTTTGGAAGGACGTAAAAGTCTCCATGAAAGGTGGGTAAAACCATTTATTTGTGTTGTTTTTGTTTCCACTACTAGCTCCTACAATGAAAAACACTCTAGACAATTTGCACAAGAAACTAGAGAAAGTGGCGAGGATTTGCGAGAAAATATAACATTAAGTATTTCTTGTGTTGTTTATTGGGTCAGGTGAATGATGGTGAAATGTGATGGGACATAGAAAATGCACCAAGATGGTTGGCATTCCATCATCAATGTGACTTTAATGAAACTTGTCCTATTTTTGGGGTGGCATACTGTTTGATTGGCACATAGACATTTGAACTTGGAAACAAACATTGTCATGCCACTCTCCTTGGCCAGTGTACACTACAATAGGTCTTCCCCAAAAATGGGCCTATTTTTTGACACCTTGGAAAAAGATGACATGACACATGTCAGTCACCTGTATATGTTACACAATAAATATTTTTAGGTGGACAACGAGATTGAGTGTGTGTGCCTGGTGATCTACATGACGGTCCTGTACAATATAAAAATGGTTGATTTTATTGTTTGATTGATTATTATGATTGGGATGTGATTGATATGTAAATTTTCCTTTAAGTTTCCTAGAATGTATTGAATTCCTTAACCCTAATTGAATTGTATTGATTAAGTATTGTGATTAAGGAGAAGATAAGATATTCCTTTTTATCCTCAAATGCACAAATGGGAGATCCAAGTTGATCAACCCCAAGGAAGGGCTAATGCACAAATGAATCAACCATTTAGAAAGGAGAATAAAAAAGGGGATACCTTAAATTCTATTAATTATATGTATAGAAATGATATATGATAGTAATTGAAGAAATAGGAGAAATGCACTAACCTTGAAATATTACAGATCAAAGAATGCTATTTTCTAAGGTCTGTAGACTGTTTCTAGAAAAACCGATAGTTGATACTAAACCAAAATGCAGAGACGAACAAAACCCAAAAATATTTTTCCATTTTGATGTCGTCTTATGAAAAAGATCGACCTTGACACACAAATGTCAACCCTGACCCAATAATGTCGACCCTGACCTGCATAGGTTCGACAGAAAATCTATTCATGTTGTCCGCAAGAAATCCAAAAAGGGTATCCAAATTTGGTCTCAAAACTGCAATCCTGAACTTGTACCTAGAAGAAAAAGGAGATTGTCTATTGTTGGGGATGGGTTTGCCTTATTCAAACCCCGATTTAGGAGTTAAACTTGAAATCAATAAAGTATAGAATGCTAACAAGTAGTAGAATTGAATCTAACAATGAAGCTATGACACTCGATAGGTATGTAATTGTAATTCAAATGTATGCAAGTATGAAAATATGAAAGCATGAACTCAATAGGAACCATAAACCTCCATAATTTTATGCTTTAAATCCACTTTGAAGAGATGATGAAAGATTCTTGAGGATGTACAAAGGATCTTGAAGGAAGATCACACAACCATGATGGCTAGATCTAGGGTTTGAATGTTGAATCTTGAGTGTTTGCTCCTAATCCCTTCAAAGGCTTGAAAGCTTGAATCCTTGATCTTCAATGGAGAACTTGAATGCTTGAGAGGAATACTTGAACACCTTGAGAGATTGGAAATGGATGCTTGAATCTTTTTTCTTCTTGACAAAATCTTGATTAGAGCTTTTTTGCACTTAGAAGACTTAGAGGAAATGAGAGAAAGAGGCTTCATTTTATATAAAATTAGGGCACAATCTTCAAAGGAGGCTGACATAGGATAATTAAATTCCAATTAGACTCATGCCCCTAAAAAGGACCTATATTAAATATAATTTAGGATTCAATGCTTCGGAACCCGAAACAGCCAACCCGGAAGCGGGAAAATTGAATTTTTGATGAGCCCCAGTAGCCGACAAGTTTTTTTATTTAAAAGGGGGACCTAGGTCAGGGTCAAGGTTGACCTTGACCCAGGGGTTAGAACCCCAAGAAAATATGCCAGGTGGGGTAGGAGGTGCCCGGAGAGGCCCAATCAGGGTCCTGAACCAGCACAGAAGCATGAGATGATGCAAAAATGCGAGGATAATATGATGGAGGTCAAAAAAATCCCCTAAGGAGGGATAAATTCTCTTAACATGGAAGTGCTTCCATTTTAAGACAATACATTAAGCCCCCACTTTAGCAGGAGTACAAAAATTGAATGTGCTCATGGTAAAGTTAGAGTAAAAGGATCCTAGTGGATTGCAATGAGATAGAATATCACTAAGTCAGGGATATCAGCCCCCAAACCAAGGATTCTAACTCAACATACATACATAAAGATATGAAAATAAAGAGCAATCAATCATAGAAGAACATACATGCCTACATAAGTAAGAAAAGAACAACACTATAGATAACATAGCTTCATGATCTAATCCTACTAGCATGAAAGCGAAAGAGAGAAAAGAGAAAGTGATTACCTCGCCTAGTAAGATGCCCACCTTACTATGAATCACCCTGGAGGGAGAGCCCCTAACACATTCACCCAAAAAACTATGCTTGTAATTGTAAATGCATCTTCTGATGGCTTTTTAAAAATATTCATAGATCAACATTCTTGTATCAATATGGAATATAAAATGCGTGTCCATTCAGGATTTAGCAACTTCTTTGCGTTACCTTTCGAGGATTTAGCATATTGTAAAAAATAAAAAAGGGTGCTTATCTTTTCAAGATTTAGCAACTTATGTGCGTTACCTTCCAAGGATTTAGCAAATTAAAAAGTAAAAATGAGTTTCTCTTCAAGGTTTAGCAACTTATGTGCGTTACCTTCCAAGGATTTAGCAAATTAAAATGTAAAAATGCGTGTCTCTTCAGGGTTTAGCAACTTATGTGCGTTACCTTCAAAGGATTTAGCATGCTGCAAAATGTAAATAATTGTAAATTATAGTACAAGGGAGACCCTATATATTATCCCCTCCTTATCATGGCTACCTACTAGGTAGGATAAGGAAGAGAAAAGAGAATACCTACTTCACAAGGTAAGGAGATATTCAGCTAAACAACAATGTATACCATATTCTGAGCGAAGAGTCTTTGACCCTTTCATCCAACAACATAAATAATCATGAAATGGATATGTCACTTATGGAAAAAGGATCCTCAAAGAGGAAGAGATCTTATCAACAAGAGCCCTACCAGAGAGGAGTGCTTAGGATAAAATATCATCTTCGAAAAGCAAAAAAGACCCAAGCTTCAACCATCAAGCTCCTTGCAATAAATAAGATGAGGAATCTTGGAATGAAGGATAAAAAACTCTAACCAAAAAGCAAGGGCAGGAGTTTATAAAGAACATAATTTTGCAAAATAAAGAAGAGGTAATGACCTAGGACAATCACCTCTCAAATAAGGGGGTATCGATAGTCAAAACATAGATATTTATAAGGAAAGTAATGTTTGCAACATAAACAAATGCCACTAAGATAAGGAAAGTAGATCCTTAGATAGAGGTAGAAGGAGATAATACCTTACCACCCAGAGATGATGGCAAGGGCTATATCAAATTATATCAACAAAGTTATAAAAATAAGAGATATCCTCACAAAATAGATGTCCTAGAAAGAATATCATGAGGGTAGGAAGTTATAAGAATAGAATGCAGAAAGAATAACCAATTATACTCAAAAAAACATTCATGCTAAAAGTATAATGTATCCTATAAGACTGTAATGGAATACCTCTTTCCCCCCAGTTTAAGAAACAAGAGGAAAAACATAGTCTAATTTATAGAAGAATGAGCAGAATGCCCTATGTCAAAATTATGAAGAAATTGTAATACCGCTCAAGAATAAGATATAATTCCATGAGAAGCTCTATCTCTAACATATAATTTGAAATGAACACAATCAGCAAGTAAATGTTTATTACTATTGTGGAAAGGACATTTGTACTTATGTAAAGCATTTTCTGGAATATGTTTAAAATTTTCTTTCGTTGAATTCGTTAACTGGACATACACTTTCTTAGCCACATCTTGAGGAGTACCAGGATGATCTAAGGTAGGTGTTGGAAGAATAATATCAAGAGGAGGACGATAGTTAATATCAGCCACATGAAATTGAGAAGATGAATAACCTATACCATGCATATCATGTTTAGGAGATACATTTATCGGGTTTTTAATGCCGTGTTCATTAACGCCAAGCCCTAAACCATTATAGCCTTGTTTATCTACCATAGTGTATCCAGTAGTATACCTAGCTTGCATAACATCGATGGGAGATGATTGATTATGATGCTCATGAGATAATGTTGTATAAGGTGGAACAATGGTTTTAGGAGAAGTTTCTTTGGATTTCCCTTTATTATCACCATGGATAGGATAAGAAGGAGAAGGTAAATCTAAAAATTCTTGCACATCCTCATCTTGTACCATAGTTTGAGCCTTAACAAAAGTATGAGAAGAACTAGGGTTGGAAGATGGAAGAATATGAGTAGGATGATTGGAAATGATTGGATTAGGAAGGTTAAGGTTAGGATCAGGAAGATTAGGAAGATTAGGTAATGGAGTATCATCTACCAAATTCTTCATATAATCTAAAAGATCAATAAGTCCACTACACAAATCCTTAATTAAAGTTTTGAAAGTAGGGAAACTAGTATTGGTCAATCTTAAAATAGCATAAGCAAGTGAAACATGAAGATTAACAAACATGATA
>MU227804.1:326046-337862 GCA_018584345.1 Thuja plicata
TCTAACAATGAAGCTATGATACTCAATAGATATGTAATTGTAATTCAAATGTATGCAAGTATGAAAATATGAAAGCATGAACTCAATAGGAACCATAAACCTCCATGATTATATGCTTGAAATCCACTTTGAAGAGATAATGAAAGAGTCTTGAGGATGTACAAAGGATCTTGAAGGAAGATCACACCACCATGATGGCTAGATCTAGGGTTTGAATGTTGAATCTTGAGTGTTTTCTCCTAATCCCTTCATAGGCCTGAAAGCTTGAATCCTTGATCTTCAATGGAGAACTTGAATGCTTGAGAGGAAGACTTGAACACCTTGAGAGCTTGGAAATGGATGCTTGAACCTTTTTTCTTCTTGACAAAATCTTGATTAGAGCTTTTTTGCACTTAGAAGACATAAAGGAAATGAGAGAAAGAGGATTCCTTTTATATGAAATTAGGGCACAATCTTCTAAGGAGGCCGACATAGGATAATTAAATTCTAATTAGACCCATGCCCCTAGAAAATGACCTACATTAAATATAATTTAGGATTCAATGCTTCGGAACCCAAAACAGCCGACCCGAAAGCAGGAAAACTGAATTTTTGATGAGCCCCGGCAGTCGACAAGTTTTTTGATTTGAAAGGGGGACCCAGGTTAAGGTCGAGTTCAACCCTGACCTAGGTCAGGGTCGAGGTCGACCCTGACCCAGGGGATCAAAACCCCTGGAAAATATGCTAGGTGGGGTAGGAGATTCCCAGAGAGGCCCAATCAGGGTCCTGAACCAGCACAGAAGCATGAGATGATGCAGAAATGGGAAGATGATATGATGGAGGTCAAAAATGTCCCCTAAAGAGGGCTAAATGCTCTTAACATGGAAGTTCTTCCATTTTAAGATGATATAGGTCCAAACATAGGGTGGTCTACTTCCAACCCCTCTCTCATACTATAGTATAATGTATATAAATAATTAGTTTGATAGTTCAAATATATCAATATAAATCTTGAGATAGATGTATAAGAAATTTTCTATGAACAATTTCTATAAATGACATAAAACTAGTTTATTTATTTTACTTGCAAAAAGGCAAATAAAAGTTAATTTTAATCATCTTTTTATTTTTATTTTAAACAAAACTCTCATACATCAAATATATTAATTTATATTTATTATTGAATATAAATATTATATTTATTTTAAATTGTTCATACTTTCATAAATAAATGATAGTCAAATTTAAAAATTAGAATTAATTTATTTTAAACATCTCTACCCTTTATAACTATTATAATATAGATATTTAAATTTAACAAAAATAATAATATAAAAGTCCTATGTCGTTTTAAAGATGTAAAAAATAAAAATAAAAAAATATTAAGAAAACTACTATAATAAAATGCCCAAAGCAAAATAACAAATAATTCCATTTGCCTTCTCTATATTATTAGCCAAACAGGTTTTTATTAAAGAAATATGAAGAATACAATCATTTTATATTGAAAATCTAGATTAATGCTTCATAAACATTCTCTTAATCTCTTATAAATGTCTTTATAATAGATAATTGTTAGTATAGTTGTCTATATTTTATAGTCGAGTTTGAAGAACACACTATTAACCATCTATATTTGATCAATACAAAAATACAAAGTCAGTTGTGAATTGGTCAACTAGTGAAGTTCAATGGTTCTCATTGAACCCAGCAGGGTTCAAATCTTGTGAAGACACCTGATAAGGGATCAGGCTGGGATTAATTATTAAAATTTATTTATATCATATAATCATATTTTATTAATATCAAAATTTATTTCTAGTTTACTTTTCATATTTTCTGTTGTATAGAGTTCACGTGTAGTTGGATGAATTGTTTTTGAGTGGAATGTTGTGTTTATGGTGATGTTAAGTAGAACAACTTTATAAAATAATATAGCCTTTAAAACAAAATTGATATTTCATTAATATTCAAACTTAGTTTTTAAGTTGATTTTCATACTATTGTTGCATTGCTTTTATGTGGAGTTGAATAAATTGTTTTTGCATGAAATATTGTGTTTATGGTTCTGTTTACTATCTTCTCTCAATAGTAATCAGTAGTTTCACATAAACTGAAAATATAGAAAATATAGATAAGATCTTGTTAATTTCCATAATATTATTGGATGGAGTTGATGTCTTGCTGAATACATAATTTTTAGTGAATTGTTATGTTATGGTGGTGTTTACAATAGTTTTTCAATTATAAAAATTAGTTTCACATAAACTTAAAATAACATGCATGCTATTTTGAAATTTATAACATAAAATGAAGTGGTGGAGAAATATATGAACAACAAGATTAAATTAATTTTTATTTGAATTGAACTGAATGAAAAGATCTATATAAACTTCTGCCAATACTCTAAAATTCAAACATCTTCATTACTCTGTGCATTGAAATTGAGAGATTTTCATTTCTCTTAGCATTTTTATTCTTTGGAAATGGGTAAGTCAGCATTGATAGTGATGATGGTGTTGATAGGATGTTATAGTTGGTCATGTTCAGCCATACCATGTGGAATATTGAGTGTGGAATTGCTGCCATGTTTACCATATTTAAGAGGAAGAGGAGGAAGGCCAAGTCCCTTTTGTTGCAATGAAGTGAAGCAGTTGAATTTAGGAATAAGAGGAAAAGAAGCAAGAGAATATGCATGCACATGTATTTTGGAGCAGGGTAGAGTTTATGGTATAAATTGGAACAATGCTAAACTCCTTCCTGAGTTTTGCAAAGTTAATCTTCCCGTTCCTCTTTCGCCCAACACTGATTGCTCACGATATTTTTTATTTGTTTTTACTGTTTTTGTTTCTATTTTTTCAAGTTTGGTAGATACCATTTTCCATAGATACAGATAAATTTATAAAAAATTTAGTTTTCAATTATAAAATTCTATCTAATTATCTTTATGTTTTCTTTCTGGTTTGTTTCAAATTTGCAGCGTTTCTTAAGGATTCCCGGAGAAAAGAGTTTTTCAACAATAAAGGTGTTTGCATAAGGAGACCATTCAATGACATGCTTTCCTTTTTACAATAATAGTTTCTGTAAAAAGACATTGAAAAAGGGGAAACTCAAGAATAAAGCTTTAGTTAATATACTATATTGTAATAGTTTTGAAAATTAATAATAATTATATTTCTTTTATTGTGTTTTATATCTTGTTATTTCTATTAGTATGTTTTATATTCTGTAATTTTTTTTAAAATTATATTATCAAATTTCAGAATTATGATTTTCTTCCTTGTCTAAAAATAAATGATTTAGATATTAAATTGATATAAATGACATGCATTGAATTATCTCAGAGTCTAAGGGTCTTTAATTTGCATTATAAACCTTGAAGTCTCCTAGACCATTAGGACCATAGATTTAGAGTTGATTAGGTGTTTAGGTGTTAATATTGATTTTGGTGTTTTAGAGGCTTTTGACCTTAGTCCAATGTCCCTCTATGTTTAGGATCAATTCAAAGATCATTAGAGTCAATTTTGTTGTCATTTTGTAAAAAGTTGCAAAACTTCCAAAAGTTGCAAAACTCTCAAAAAAGTTGCTCGAGCAACTTTTCAAAAGTTTCTCGAGAAGTTGCATTTTAGTTCCCCAATGGTGACAACTATTATAAGGATAGTTTGACTATTGGGATGAAGGTATTTGAAGATCTAAAACCTTCTTCCAAGGTTGGTGGGAGATTGTACGGAGTTTGATGATTTTTGATGAAAATAAACAGTTTCCAGAGCAAATTGACTGTGTAGGGACTAGTACAGACAAATTGATCAGATCCAATAATAGAATTATGTAATGTTGTGAATCTACTTTCATTTGCATTTTATTTTGTTTAAATTGGAGTTGATTGTTAGCAGTTGGAAGGATTTTGGTCCAGACAGTCCAGAAACCCTCTTATTTTGGGTTTGTGCAAGAGATGGGGCCCTAACTTGGGATTTTATGAGTGTATATTCACAAACACTTGGAAAATAAAAGTTAGGGACATGTATTTTAATAATCCAAAGGCTCAGGTTTTCAATGTGTGTTTTGCTAAGTTTAAGATCAAGCCCTAGGCTAAATATCTTCATGTATTTAACCAAGCGAGTTAGAAAATGTGTGTGCAGATGAATGAATGGATTGGTGGGACTTGGTAGACTATATATTTGGGATATTTTGAGGTACTAGAACAATCTTGAATTTCTGTATCAACTCTGTGAACTCATTCCTTAGTACTTGCTATGCAAACCAAGCCTAATTTGGCCAATTAGGTCTGTGTGTCTTGTGAGTGTTCAGGGGTGTTGGAGTAGAGTTGGTCTCTGCAACTTTGGGTTTTATTAAAACATCTTAAAGGGTCCTTAAATCTGTAATATTTTTACCCAATTCCATTTCAAAATAAAAAATTGTGTCTAGGAAACCTCAAAGTTAGACCTAGTAGGATTTCTAGGTCAGTAAGGGATAGTGAGGTTGAGAGTGTTTGGGAATCAAACTAATAGTTGATTTTAGGTTCATAGAGCCTAGGTAAGGTATCCAAAACCTTAGATTGGTTGGTTGTGGTGAGAAAGGAAGAATTTACTACTTGGAGTCTTGGTGAGGGAAAGGATCCATAAAGTCCAAATTAAAGACAAAGTTTGAATCTAGCATTCAAAGAGAAAGGAGAGTTTGAAGAGTGTGAAGGTGATTTGGAGGGTTGATATTCAACCTATTGAAAAGCTTGGTGAGGTTGGATTTTTTGAAGATTCCAGATTCAACATTTTGTGGGTTGTACCCATCTAAGTGGCTTATTGCAGTGCAACTCTCCATCAGGTGGTATCAGAGCCATTAAAGAACCTTGGGAAAGACTAAAGGATGGGAGACAGATAGAAGGATGGAATGATGAGGAGATCCCTTCAAGGATCACTAATGTGTAACTGGAAAAGATAGTGAGGGAGAAAGTCATAAGGCATAAGAGGATGGAAGAATAAATTGAAAGGTTGAAGAGTATCTGAGCAGGAAAGTACAGTGAAGACTATTCCAAGTCTGCAGAAGAAGAGGATGAAGTACCACAACAGGAAAGGTTGGGGATACTTATGGATCAAAGACCATAACTATAATCCCTTGAAAGGGTTGGGAGAAAACATCACAAGGTAGATGTACCTATATTCCTTGGGAAGATGAACCCAAAGGAGAGCAGGGATTGGATAGAGGCTTTGGAAAATCACTTTGAGTGTGATCTGAAAGTCTGAAAGTCAAGATTGCTAAATCAAAGATGAAAGTGTTAGAAATGAGTTGAATAAATGAGAGGGGAGGGGTGAATCAGTTACCACAAAAAACAAATCCAAGTCCCTTAGATGTCTTAAAAAAATTTGTCATTGTTGCTCGGTTAACATAGATATTCTACTGACACTCGGTTAACAT
This sequence comes from Thuja plicata, assembly GCA_018584345.1. Lineage (NCBI taxonomy): Eukaryota > Viridiplantae > Streptophyta > Pinopsida > Cupressales > Cupressaceae > Thuja > Thuja plicata. The sequence goes on from MU227804.1 coordinate 331,435, forward strand.
AGAAAATATTAAGATATTAACTGTGATTATCCTTTAGTAATTAATTGCAGAAACATAAATCATAAAGAAACTAACATGTACACAGATAACACCAAGATTTAACGTGGAAACCCAATATGGGAAAAACCACCAATCGCAACTAGTCACTATTTTTCACTCTACTAAAGTGAGCCCTATTAGGATCCAACCATGTTAAAGGTTACAATAACACACTATTAGGTGTGACCCTGTTAGAGGATTTAATTTACCTATAAGGAGTGGCCTTGTTAGAGGTCTTCAAACATTTCAATGCAGAAATGTCACCTTGTGAGAGGATTTACAAAAGACTGTTAAGTCTACTCTATTGAGAGATTTTGATCACTGCTACAATTTTTAGAGAGTAACAATAGATTGACCGGTTATGATAAGAAACTGTCTTTGCTGCTTCAGATCTCTATTCTGGATTTGATTACTTGATCCTCACTGATTGGATATTCTATTGCAGCTCTTTGTGGCTATCCTCAATCAGAATCCTATCTGATTTCACCTTCACTCTTCATATCATAAACACATATCTCTTCTACTTACCTCTGTATTCTCAAGGAAAAACTTGACCTTATATATATATATGATAAGCCTTGTCAATTCGGCCTTAATAACCTTCCAAAAAAATAATAAAACTCATGTCTGTCGGCTGCATATAACCAATTAACCATAAAATGTAAATTGTTGTTAGTCGGCTGACACTAACTGTTTAACTCGGTCAACACTGAAATCCTTCAACGCCCGACCAACACTGTAATGCCTGAGTGAACTCGGTTAGAAGTTATGAAAATCACTTTGTTCCTCTTCAATGCCTGAGAGTGCTTGGCATGAACTGACTTCACTCGAATAGGATTAGACATTTGTGTAAACATCACTATACTTGTGTAAACATTAATAACAATACACAATTGAATAATTTCCATCAACAATCTCCCTCTTTGGCATTGATGGAAACATAACATGTCATAATACAAAGAATTATAGAGCAACAGACATAAGAATGAAATTTTATTAATGTCCTTAGCTTCATTCTAATTCTCATCCAAAAAATCCCTCTATCTTCATAATCACTAAAATATAGATTTCTCCCTCTTACATCTTTCTCTATTTCTGATAAAATTTCTCCCTCAGTAATCTTTATTACATCAATAACACTCCCTCTTTGACAACAAATGCCAAAGACACCAACTGATATATAAACCCAATGAAGTTGTAATGTACCTATTTGCACTTATTAATATACAATAAGCTCTGAATATCTACATCAACATGCTAAGTCTACATTTTGTAGCTCGGTTGATGCATCACTAAACTTTGTTTTAGTGAGCCTCAGTTAGGGGAATTACCCCTAGCTTTCCTCTAAGATACAAAAATGCATCCTTAGGTAATGGTTTTGTGAATATGTCTGCAATTGTTTCTTTAGTATTCACATATTCCTATCTTACTTCCTTGTCCTAAACCAATTCTCTCAAGAAATGATACTGTATTGCAATATGTTTAGTCTTAGTATGCATCACAGTGTTCTTTGAAATGTTAATAGCACTAGTGTTGTCACAATAGATAATGACTGGTTCTTTGATTTCTTCCTTCATACCTGACAACATTTGTTTGAACCATATGATATTTGAACAATTCACTGTTGCAGAAACATACTCTGCTTCTGATGTAGATTGAGAAATGCAGTTTTGTTTCTTTCTTGTCCAGGAGACTAACCTTTTTTCCAAGAAATAATGCTCCACCACTTGTGCTCTTTCTGTCATCAACACTTCCAGCCCAATCAACATCAGTAAAATTCTTCAAATCAAAGTTTCCTTCTTTCTTATACCATAATCCATAATCTTCAGTACCCTTAAGATATCTCAGAATCCCTTTGATAGCCATCAAATGATTCTCTCTAGGATTAGCTGAAAACCTGCAACAATACCAACTACTAATGCAATATCAGGTCTAGTGTGAACAACATATTGAAGTGACCAATCATGGATCTGTAGGTATTTTGGTTTACTTCCTTTGAATCATCATCATTAGACAACTTATGTCTAGTAGGCATAGGTGTTCCAACTGGTCTGGAGTCTTCCATCCCAAATTTCTTCAGTATCTCTTTGATGTATTTAGACTGGATAATGTAGATACCATCCTTCATCTAATAAACTTGTAAACCAACAAAGAATTTTATTTCACCAAACATAGACATCTCAAATTCCTTACTCATAGCTTTGGATAATTATTTTCATAAGTCATCATATCCTATAAACAATATATCATTCACAAATATTTATGCTAATAGTATCTTGTTCTGAGGTCCTTCTTAGATATACAAGCTACTATTATCATCAGTTCTCTGAAATCCAATACTTATCAAGTAACCATGTAGACTTTCATACCAGGCTCTAGGAGCTTGTTTTAGTACATACAATGGTTTGTGCAATTTGCAAACCATATTCCTTTTGCTAGGATCTATAAAACCTTCAGGTTTCTCAATATAGACTTCCCCCTCAAGAATTCCATTAAGGAATGCAGATTTTACATCCATTTGAAATACCTTGTATCCTTTGTGTGCAGCATATGCCAGAAGAGTTCTGACTCCTTCAAGTCTTGCAACAGGAGAAAATTTTTCTCCATAATCAATACCCTCTTCTTGAGCATATCCTTTACATACTAATCTTGCCTTGTTTCTGTAAACTTACCCCTTTTCATTCATCTTCTTTCTGAAAACCCACTTAGTACCAATCACATTCTTATTTTTTGGTCTAGGTACAAGAGTATAGGTTTTGTTCTTTTCTCTCTGCTCAATCTCTTCATTCATTGCTTCGATCCATATTTCAGCATTCAATGCATCTTTAATAGTTCTAGGTTCAATTTCACTAAGAAAACATGTGCCTTTAATTTTGTTCCTTGTCATTACACCTTCTGTCTGATCTCCAATTATTTGTTCAGGTGCATGATGCCTTCTGAATTATTTTTCAAGTACAAGATCCTTCCTTCATTTTGGGCTTGATCCACTTGGTTCACCATGCTCAAGATTTATGTTCAGTACTTCTATTTGATACTCGTGTTCTACTATTTGAGACTTGAGTGCCTCTATCTGAGACTTGGGTGCCTTTGTCTGCGACTCGGTTTCCTCTACCAGCAGCTCAGGTTGCATAGGCTGCAACTCAAGTTACACTATTTGAGTTTGTGAAGATGAGTTCAATGGTTGATAGGGATGTTGTCCAATCACCATTGTTTGTGTCTTAGGTATAGTATCAAGTTCATAATACACAAATTTTCTGTAATCATGAGGCTCTTTATTACTCTGTTCTTCACCTCTTTCTGCAAAATCATCAATCCTTACATGCACCCTTTCTATGACTTTATGAGTAGAAAGATTCAAGAATTTATATGATTTGTTTTTACAGGAGTATCCTAGGAACATACCTTCATCACCTTTTACATCAAATTTTTCATTTCTTTCTTCCTTCAAGATGTAACATTTACTTCCAAATACTTTGAAATAATGAACATTAGGTTTATAGTCATACCATAATTCAAAAGGTGTATTCTTAGTACCTTTCTTCAGTTGAAATCAGTTCAAGGTGTGAGTTGCAGTGTAGATGGCTTCCTTCCAGTATTTGGTAGCAACATTCTTTTCAATCATCAAGGTTATTCCACAATCCATAATAGATCTATACCTTCTTTCTGCTATCCCATTTCATTTTGGAGTATCTGGGATAGATACTTGTATTTTGATTCCTCTTTCATTGCAGAATTCATTGAATTCATTAGAGATGAATTCTCCTCCTCTGACAGATTTTAAGCATTTAAGTTTCTTTCCTGTGGCAAGGTACCACTTGAACTTTTGAAAAGATTCTAATTTTTATTTGAGAAACATAACAGTCATCATTTTGGAATGGTCATCAACAAATAGAATAAAATACTTCTCACGTATGTAACTTGTTGTTCCAATCGGGACATAAATCAGTATATACCAATTCAAAAACTTCTTCTGTATTGTAATACTTTCTCTTGAAGCTAGTTTTGCACATCTTCCCAATTTGACATTGTTTGCATATCGCTAATTCAGGTTTCTTCAAAATAGGAATACCTCTTACTCTTTTGTTCTTGCTCATGTTGATCAGTTATCAAAGTTCACATGACATAACCTTTTATGCCATAACCATATTTCTTCTACTTGTGCAATAAAACATGAACTTTCATTGAGATCAAGATAAAATAAATTATCTTTTGTTTTCCTACTAGTTCCAACTAGGTTTCCCTTACCATGTAGGAGCTTGGCCTTCCCATTCATGAATTCTACCTTGAAACCAATGTTATTCAATTGCGCCACACTTAGTAGATTGTGCCTTAGTCCTTCAACCCAATAAGCATTATCAAATTTCATTCCTTCTTTTAAAGCAAAATACAACCTTTACCTTTCACATAGCAAGGTTCATCATTCCCAAAACTAACACTCCCACCATCATAGTGCTCAAGATGTTCAAATTTGGTTTTATCACCAGTCATGTGGTGAGAAAAACCACTATCAATTATCATAGTGTCATTTTTTCTAATATGAGAATATAATGTTGTCTTTTCATTATCTTCATTATCTGACTCATCCTTAATAGCAATATAAACCATTTCATCTTCATCTTCATCACTATCAAAATCTTTAGTAATATAATAGGATTTCTTACATTTGTCTTCGTAGATTTTGTAGCTTTTGAAATCTTTCTTTCCTTTTTACTTGTTGATCTTTTTCTCACCTTTGTCTTCCTTGTTTGGACACTTAGCAACAATGTGACCAACCTCATCACATGAAAAGAAAATCAATGGTATTCTTTATTTGTACTGTCCTTTTCCTTTTGCATCTCTCCTTGCAAGTAATGCTTTAATGATTTCTAGATCTTCATCATCAGATTCATCATCATTGTCACTGTCAATCTCTTTTCCTTTCATCTTTTCAAGGTTTAATTTATCTTTGAATGCAGACTCAAGATTGCTAGGATTAGGAGAGTAATTTTCAAAGTTATCCAACTCAAAAGTTGTAAGTCTTCCAACCAATCCATCTAGAGTTATACCATTACTGCATCTTATTTCTTGAATAGCTAAAACTCTAATTGCATAGATATGAAGTAAAGTCCTCAATACCTTACTAACCATTATTGTGTCTTCAATCACTCCACCGGAAGCTCTGATGGCACTGACACTTTTCTTGATTCATTCACTATTTTTTCTAATTTCCTCTCCTTCTTTCATTTTCATCTGATCAAATTGACCTCACAAACTTTCTGCTTTGGCTCTCTTTACATTGACATCTCCTCCATGAATATCATGTAGTTTGTTCCACATATCAAATGCAGTAGGGCAGTCCTTGACTTCATCAAATTCAGAATAGCTTAGTGCAGAGGCAATATCAATCATCATTATGTTATGATGCTTCATGTCTATCATCTGATCCACAGTCAAAGGGCTCAGTGGTTCCATATACCTATGGTCCAAGAATTGCAAACTAGTATCTCTAATAGTAGATAGATGTAGCCTCATAAAATATTTCCATGCAGCAAAATCATCTTTGTTAAGCTTAGGGGTCTCCCTTCTATAAGACATCTCTGATCTTTAGCTTAGGTTTTGAAACCTTCCCTGTAAGCACTTGTATCTCTGATACCAATTGTTGGAAATGAGTTGAGTAACTAAGAGGGGAGGGGTGAATTAGTTACCACAAAAAAAAATCCAAGTCTCTTAGATGTCTTAAACAATTTTTTCATTGTTGCTCGGTTAACACAGATATTCTACTGTCACTCGGTTAACATAACAAATATTAAGATATTAAATGTGATTATCCTTTAGTAATTAATTGTAGAAACATAAACCATAAAGAAAATAACATATACATAGATAACACCAAGATTTAACTTGGAAACCAAATATGGAAAAACCCACCAATTGCAACTAGTCACTATTTTTCACTCTTCTAAAGTGAGCCCTATAAGGAGCCAACCCTGTTAAAGGTTACAATAACACTGTGTTAGGTGTGATCTTGTTAGAGGATTTAATCACCCTGTAAGGAGTGACCTTGTTAGAGGTCTTCAAACACTTCAATGCAGAAACGTCACCTTGTGAGAGGATTTACAAAAGACTATTAATTCTACTCTGTTAAAAGATTTTGATCACTACTACAATTGCTAGAGAGTAACAATGGATTGACCTGTTTTGATAAGCAACTGTCTTTGATGATTCAAATCTCTATTCTGGATTTGATTACTTGATCCTCACTAATCGGATAGTTTGTTTCATCTCTCTGTGTTCTATCCTCAATCAGAATCCCGTCTAATTTTGCCTTCACTCTTCATGTCATAAACACATATCTCTTCTACTTACCTCTCTTTTCTCAATCCAAATTTGACCTTATATATATATATATA
>MU227804.1:365435-379008 GCA_018584345.1 Thuja plicata
TTCTGAATAATGTCGTGCACTCTTATTTAGCCTTCTCTTTTTATTTCCCATCACAAGTTGCAGAATTGTCTTCTTTTTCCAAATTGCAAAGTATTTTGCAACTTTTGAATTAACAAGATGAAAAAAAAACATATATTTATTTATATGTAATCATTCTGAACCCGAAACGGCACCAAATAGGCCAACATAGGTTTCTATTGAAATTCATCTTTGACTTTCGATAGAAACTGAACACATTCGATCAAAAGTGCTTTGCTAAACGTTGGAGAAAAGCCAAATCATGAAACTACTTTCGATAGAAAGTAGTTTTGAGCGAAACTACTTTCTATCGAAACCCCCAAAATTGAGGCCATCTGCAAAGGCTAACAACAATATGTAGTTTTCATGGTTTTGGGGCTCAAGCATAGGGCTCAAATGGAAGAATAGGGACACCTCCTTTTGCATCGCACAAGTACTCTATACGACCTTTCTAATGAATATAGATTTGACAAATTTTAAATTAATCAGGTCTATGTATTTTGACGTGCATCAGATGTAGTTTTTTTATCAAATATAAACTTCCAGGTTTGACATTCAATGAAAAATAGTAGAAAATAGAAAAAAAATTGAAAATTAACAGTGCCCTCCGGCTTCAAGTCTTCTTTCTATCAAAAAAAAAAATTGAATTTCGATAAATACACAAGTTATCAGCTACACAGTCAAGGTATGTCAAAATTATGGTTGAATCTACTTCAAACATTCATAAAATATGCAATAATCATGATAATTTCATCAAACTAATTGCATTCCCTCCGTATGGATGTTATAAAACCAAATTTGAAAGAAGCGCATTGATATCTATTTTAGAAAAAAAGTTATGTTGTACGAAGTCATTGTACCTTTTTGAAAATGACATTTTCAGCAACATAGCAGTTTTAGTGGGAGAAAAAAAAACCATTAAAATTAATTCAAAATATATATATATATATATATTTATATAGAATCTAGACAGAAAATCCTAAAAGACTCTAGTTTACTTCATCTTCCGATTTCAAACAGTTTAACGACAATATGCATCCAAATGTGAAATTTTTTCTCAAAATGTAGACTTCAATGTCCGTTTAGGCAAAAAAGTGTAACCCACTATTTTGGTATCACCCTAAACTATTTTTATTCGGCTGACACTAACTATTTAACTCCATCAACACTGAAATCCTTCAACTCCTGACCAACACTGTAATACCCGAGTGAACTTAGTTAGAACTGAAAATCACTTTGGTCCTTTCAATGCCCAAGAATGCTTGGCATGAACTGACTGTGCTCAGAAAGGATTAGGCATTTGTGTAAACATCACTATACTTGTGTAAACATCAATGACAATACATAATTGAATAATTGTCATCAACAGAAAGGTCATGCTTTGAGTTGGTAGAATTTTATACAAAATGAAAGGGTTGAAGATGGGAAGATTCCTATTTCATCATGGAAAAGAATGCTAGCAAAGGTCAAGAAACAATTTGTACCAGAAGACTATGAAGTTATAATCCACAAAAAGTTGCAGAATATGAAACAAAAAGATCTTCATGTAAGTGGGTATACTGAAGAATTTCATAGGATGACCCTAAAATCCAAAGTCCCTGAAAATGAAAAACATAAGCTTGCAAGGTATCTCAATGGGCTTCAGTATAGTATACAAGATGAATTGAGTTTGTTCAATCCTAAATCAATGCACAAGTGTTTCCAAATAGCACTAAGAATTGAGGAAAAACAAAGAAGGAAGGGAGATCGAAATAATAAAGGAGGAAGAGGCAATAACTTTAGAGGAAGGGGTAGATTCCAAGGAAGAGGTTCATCACCAAGCCCTCAAGGAGAATCAAGCCACCAAGAACCAGAAAAAGACTTTAATCCCAAAAGAAATTTCAGAGGTGGAAGAGGAAATGGTAGAGGAAGGTTTGGGGGAAGAAATTCCAATGTGTTCAGAGGTAGATGCTTCAGCTGTGCAATCAAATTGGTAACCAATCTTTTAGGTGTCCATAGAAGGCAAATACCAGTACAAGTGGCCAAGGAGGAGAAAGAAGGGTGCAACTTACTCAAGAAGAAGATTGCCAAAGTAAGACATCATATCACACCACCTCCTAAAGGCCTACATCACCTGAATAAGGACAATGTATCATGTGAAAAATAGAACCCTCTTTAAGATGCCAATCAATAAGGAGACTCCACAAAGAAAATCTATCTTCAATACTACTTGTAAGGTAAATGGCAAGGTGTGTAAAGTCATTGTTGATTTTCGTTCTACTAAAAATTTGGTTTTTATAGAAATGATAGAAAATATTGAATTGAAAAGAATACCACATCCAAACCCCTATAAGGTATCTTGGTTAAGCAAAGGTCAACAGACCCTAGTTGATGAACAATGTTGGGTAGATTTTCAAATTGGGGGAGTATAAGGACAAGGTTTTGTGTGAAGTTGTAACCATGGATGCTTTCCATATCCTATTAGGGAGACCTTTGCAATATGACACTAGTGCTCAACATGATGGAAAGAGAAATGTATACACCCTAGTCAAGAATGGTATGAGTTTCACAATGACACCTTTACCAGATGATAATAAGGATAGAAATTTGACTAATAGTGTAATGTTGGTGGGTGAAAAGGAGTTTATGAAAGTTCTTAAGGAGGAAAAGACATCTTGTTTTTCCATCATTGTAAAGCCTAAAGAGGAGTCCCAAAAGAAAGCAAAAGGTGTGGAACTAAGGAGAGGTGTTGGTCCTAGGGAGGTACAAGAGTTGTTGGATAAATATAAGGGGATAGTTGCATACAGCAGTACATAGTCTGTGCCATCAGAAAGGGAGATTAGCCATTGTATTGACCTCATCCCTGGTGCCACATTACCTAATAAGGCGTCTACAAATTAACCCCTGAACAAAATGAAAAATTAGCAAGACATATTCAAGGATTGTTGGAGAAGGGATTTATTAGGAAGAGCATTAGTCCTTGTGTAGTTCCAACAGTCCTAGCACCTAAGAAAGAAGGTACATGGAGATTGTGCACGGACTCTAGAGCCATCAATAGGATCACTATTCGATATAGGTTCCCAATGCCAAGAATAGAAGATTTAATGAGTTGTTTGGTAGGGGAAAGGTGTTATTCTAAGATTGATTTAAAAATTGGCTACCACCAAATCAGAATCAGAGAGGGAGATGAGTGGAAGACAACTTTTAATACCAATGAAGGTTTATTTGAATGGGTTTTTATGCCTTTTGGTCTTTCCAATGCCCCAAGTACATTCATGAGGCTCATGAATGAGGTTCTTAAATCTTTAATTAATCATTTTGTTGTTGTGTATCTAGATGATATCTTGATTTTTAGTAAGAATGAACATGAACATCTAATGCATTTGGATATGGTGTTGAAAAGGTTGCATGAAGAATAGTTGAGGATCAACTTGGAGAAGTGTGTGTTCCTGCAAGAAGAGCTTGTGTTTCTTGGTTTTTCATCTCAAAAGGTAACTTAAAGATGGATCCCTCCAAAGTGGAAGTCATTTTTAATTGGCCAACTCCTAAATCTGCCAGTGAAGTAAAGAGTTTTCATGGTCTTGCTAGTTTCTATAGGAAGTTCATTAAGAATTTTAGTGGGGTTAATGCACCGATGATTGATACCATAAAGGGAGGTAGAAAATGTCACTTTTTTTGGAATGATGATGCACATAAATCCTTTGAGTATTTGAAAACAAGGGTTGCACAACAACCTATACTAGTCCTTCCAGATTTCCATAAGGTCTTTACAGTAGAATGTGATGCAAGCAAGAGAGTCATTGGTGGTGTCTTGAGCCAAAAGGGTAAACCTATGGCATTCTTTAGTGAGAAACTCAATGAGGCAAAGCAAAAGTATTCTTCTTATGATTTAGAGATGTATTTTATGGTTCAATCTCTAAGAAAATGGAGACATTACTTATTAGCACATGATTTTGTTGTTTATATTGATAATCATGCCTTGATTTTTCTAAATAGACACGAGAAATTGAACCATATGCACTTGAAATGGATGGAATATCTCCAAGCTTTAACTTTCACCATCAAGCACAAGAAAGGGGAGGCTAATTTAAGGTTGTTGATGCTCTCAATAGGAGGAGTTTAACTGTTCAATAAATTTAGTTGGAAAGTGTGGGTATCTCTGCTTGAAGGATATGTGCTTAGTGGATGAATATTTTAAGGAAGCCTATCAAGTTTGAGTGGAGCTAGGGGACAAGTATCATACAGAATTCTCAAAATTTATCATTCAAGAAGGATTAGTTTTTAAAGGTGACCTATATGGTCAACGAGGGAGAATATTATTAAAGAAAAATACTATGGAAGTTTATCGAGACACTTTGGGATAGACAAGACTCTTGATCTAGTTAAGAGATTCTACTTATGGCCTAAGATGCAGTCATATATAAGGAATTTTGTGGAATTTTGCTTGATTTTTTAGAAGGCCAAATGTAGGATTGTATACACCACTCCCCATCCCTACTAAACCTTGGGATTCTGTCAGCATGGATTTTGTTTTAGGACTACCAAGAATCAAGACTGGTTATGCCAGTGTGTACGTGGTTGTTGATAGATTTTCAAAAATGGTTCACTTCATTCCTTGCAAGACCATTCATGATGCTCTCATATTGCAGGCTTGTTAGACTCCATGGTTTACCCTTATCTATTATCTCAGATAGAGATCCAAAGTTTTAGGACATTTTTGGAGGACACTTTGGAAGAAACTTGATACAACTTTGTCACTTTCATCTACTTACCATCCTCAATCAAATGGTCAAACTGAAGTAATCAATAGGTCTCTTGGGCATTTGCTAAGATGCCTCACACAAGAACATGGTGTTACATGGGATAATATATTGGCTCAAGCAAAATTTTCTTATAATGATTCAGTTAATAGGAGAACTGGATTGACTCCTTTCCAAATTGTGTATGGTAATTATCCTAGGGGTGTTTTGGAACTTAGAGATGTGAAGGATTTATCCAAGAGGAGTGCCCTAGCATAAGATTTTGTTGAAGTAATGAAGGAAAATCATGAAAAAGTCCAAGCCAAGTTTAAGCATACCTTTGTTAAATAAAAATAATGTGCAGATAAGAAGATAAGGGATTTGCAGTTTAAGGTCGGTGATATGGTGATGATTAACCTCAAAAAGGAGAGGTTACCTAAGGATAAATACACTAAATTGATGATGAGAAATTTGGGTCCTTTCAAAATTCTCAAGAAATGTGGAAAAAATGCTTACAAGATTAACTTGTCTCCTAGTATTGGTTTATCTACTATCTTCAATGTTGTTGACATATATGCTTTTAAGGGTACTATTGGTGATGTTTCTGATGTAGGTAATCAAGATCAGGAATTATAGGAGTTGTTGAAAGACTTACCCAAGCAACTTGCTCTAGAGATTGAGTACATTGTGGACAAAAGGGTGTGTAAAAAAACAAGAAGGAGAACTTACTATGATTTTTTAGTCAAGTGGAAGAATCAACCTCTAGAGGATTGTTCATGGATGACACCTAAAGCCATTAAGCAGACTGGAATTCCACTTGCAGATATACCAACTCAAGAGACTTGAATTTCTTTTTTCAAGAGGAATATGGTGCAAGGCACCTCCTTCATTTTCAAGAGTTAGGATAATTTTATGATGTAATAAAGGGATTGGATACTTTGGATCATCCTTGTGAGTCTGTTAGTCTACATTGTAAGGCTAAGGGTCTTTAAGGTGCATTATAAACCTTGAAGTCTCATAGACCATTAGGACCATAGATTTAGAGTTGATTAGGTATTTAGGTGTTAATGTTTATTTTGGTGTTTTAGAGGTTTTTGACCTTAGTCCAAGGTCCTTCTATATTTAGGATCAATTCAAAGATCATTAGAGTCAATTTTGATGTCATTTTGCAAAAAGTTGCAAAATTGCCAAAAAAGTTACTCGAGCAACTTTTCAAAAGTTGCTCGAGAAGTTGCATTTTGGTTCCCCAACGGTCACAAATATTCCAAGGATAGTATGATTGTTGGTATGAAGGTATTTGAAGATCTAAAACCTTCTTCCAAGGCTGGCGGGAGAAAATTGTACGGAGTTTGATGATTTTTTAAGAAAATAAACAGTGTTTCCTGAGAAAATTGACTATGTACGGACTTGTACGGACAAATTGATCAGATTCAGTAATAGAATTATGTAATGTTGTGAATATAATTTCATTTTCATTTGATTTTGTTTAAATTGGATTTGATTGGTAGAAGTTAGAAGGATTTTGGTGCAGATAGTCCAAAAACCCTCTTAGTTTGGGTATGTGCAAGAGATGGAGCCCTAACTTGGAGTTTTACCAGTGGATCTTCATGACCACTTGGAAAGTACAAGTTAGGGACATGTATTTTAAGATTCCAAACACTCAAGATTTCATTCTGTATTTTTCTAAGTTTAAGATCAAGCCCTAGGCTAAATATCTTCATGTATTGAGCAAGTCGAGTTAGCAAATGTGTGTGCAGATGAATGAATGGATTGGTGGGACTTGGTAGATTGTTGTTTTGGGGTATTTTGAGGTAGTAGAACAATCCTGAATTTCTGCATCAACTCTTTGAACCCATTCCTCAGTACTTGCTATGCAAACCAAACCTAATTTGGCCAATAGGTCTGTGTGCTTTGTGAGTGTTCAGGGGTGTTGGAGTAGAGTTGGTCTTTGCAACTTTGGGGTTTGTTAAAAAATCTTAAGGGCCCTCAAATCTGTAATTATTTTACCCAGTCCCATTTCAAAATAAAACATTATGTCTAGAAAACCTCGGAGTAAGACCTAGTAGGATTTCTAGGTCAGTAAGGGATAGTGAGGTTGAGAGTGTTTGGAAATCAAACTAATAGTTGATTTCAGGTTCATAGAGCCTAAGTAAGGTGTCCAAAACCTTAGATTGGTTGGTTGTGGTGAGAAAGGAAGAATTCCCTATTTGGAGTCTTGGTGAGGGAAAGGATCGCTAAAGTCCAAATTGAAGACAAAGTTGAATCTAGCATTCAAAGGGCAAAGACTAGAGTTGGAAGAGTGTGAAGGTGATTTGGAGGGTTGATATTCAACCTATTGACAAGCTTGGTGAGGTTGGATTTGGTGAAGAGTCCAAATTCAACATTTTGTGGGTTGTACCCATCTAAGTGGCTTCTTACAGTGCACATTATGTCATTACAATAATGCACAGGTCAGAGTGAATCGAACCTTGGACCTACAAAGGATGAACCCAAAGCCTTAAGATAACATTCCAATCGTTTGAGCTAGTGGGCGAACCCACACTCTACTCATTATTATTATGTATTTTAAAATATTTAAATATAATAAAAATAAAAAAGTATTATCTTATATTATTTATAATTATATAAAATTAATATTTTTATTTATATTAATTTTTTTTTTCATTTTTTCCTATATTATTATAGTATTCATTTAATGTATAATAGTGTAATTTGTTTCTATGTGTAATGTCACGTTTATGATAGTGTTTAGTGTAATAAGTAATTTTAAATTATTTCGTTTAACTTTGCATATAATTTCTGTATGGAGTTTATGCGCAGTTTATGATAGTGTTATGTGGAACAACTTTATAAAATAAGATAGTGTAAAAAATAAAAATAATACTTCATTAATATTCAAACTTTTTTAGTTGATTTTCATATTTTTATTGCATGACTTTGAGGTGGAGTTGGATAAGTTGATTTTGCATAAACTGTTATGATTATGGTTGTGTTTACTATCAATTAGATTCAATAGTAATCAGTAGTTTCACATAAACTTAAAATAACATGCATAATATATTGAAATTTATAAAATGAAATTGAAATATAGAAAATATAGCTAAGATCTCGTTAATATCCATGCTCTTTTTAAAGTTAATTTTCATAATATTATTACATGGAGTTGATGTCTTGCTGGATACATCGTTCTTAGTGAATTGTTGTGTTATGGTGGTGTTTACAATAGTTTTTCAATTATAAAAATTAGTTTCACATAAACTTAAAATAACATGCATACTGTTTTGAAATTTATAACATAAAATGAAGTGGTGGAGAAATATATGAACTACAAGATTAAATTAATTTTTATTTGAATTGAACTGAATGAAAAGATCTATATAAACTTCTGCCAATACTCTGAAATTCACACATCTTCATTACTGTTTACTCTGTGCATTGAAATTGAAAGATTTACATTTTAATTGTTATTGTTTGGAAATGGGTAAATCGGCGTTGATAGTGATGATGGTGTTGATAGGATGTTATAGCTGGTCATGTTCAGCCATACCGTGTGGATTATTGAGTGTGGAATTGCTGCCATGTTTACCATATTTAAGAGGAAGAGGAGGAAGGCCAAGTCCCTTTTGTTGCAATGAAGTGAAGCAGTTGAATTTAGGAATAAGAGGAAAAGAAGCAAGAGAAGATGCATGCACATGTATTTTGGAGCAGGGCAGAGTTTATGGTATAAATTGGAACAACGCTAAACTCCTTCCTGAGTTTTGCAAAGTTAATCTTCCCGTTCCTCTTTCGCCCAACACTGATTGCTCACGGTAATTATTTATTTGTTTTTACTGTTTTTGTTTCTATTTTTTCAAGTTTGCTAGATACCATTTTCCATAGATACAGATAAATTTATAAAAAAATTAGTTTTCATTTATAAAATTCTATCTAATTATGTTTATGTTTTCTTTTTGGTTTGTTTCAAATTTGCAGCGTTTCTTAAGGATTCCCGGAGAAAAGAGTTTTTCAACAATAAAGGTGTTTGCATAAGGAGACCATTCAATGACATGCTTTCCTTTTTACAATAAGAGTTTCTGTAAAAGACATTGAAAAAGGGGAAACTCAAGAATAAAGCTTTAGTTAATATACTATATTGTAATAGTTTTGAAAATTAATAATAATTATATTTCTTTTATTGTGTTTTATATCTTGTTATTTCTGTTAGTATGTTTTATATTCTGTAATTTTTTTTTAAATTATATTATCAACTTTCAGAATTATGATTTTCTTCCTTTTCTAAATATAAATGATTTAGATATTGAATTGATATAAATGACATGCATTGAATTATCTGAGAGTGCAAGCTGTAATATTGAAATAAAGATAGTATTTTTCAAAATTGTTAGATAATATTTAAATAAAAATTGTATAAAATTAATAACAGATAAGTGTAAGCTACATCAACTTTTGCAGGAATTTGTGTGTTATGAAAGAAATTATGAAAGATAAATATGTCATAACAGCATTCATTGTCAGTTACACAGTATCTTCTGTTCTCTGTGGTCTGTAATAAAAGGTCACTCACAAAGTGAATCTTGATCAGATTTACAGGATGGGCAAGGATGTTTTACTGCCCGGTTATCAATTTTGGTTCATTTTTTCACAATTGAAAAGAAACGTTTGTCATTGTAGAATTCTAAAGAGGTGAACATGCCATTAGGAAGAAACCTATGAACTTTGTAAAAAACAAAACAAAATTATAAATCTATAAGTTTAAATTATGACATGCTCTAGTAATCTGGGTGTTCAATTTCGTTAGGCCTACATTTTCCTTTTAATTAATTAAAGGCAGTAATTAAAAGCTAAAATATTGTGCAGCCATGCACCTGCAATTTATTCGAAGTCATGTTCTACACTGGCCAAACAATCGCTGAGCTTGAATTAAACACTTTTTATTATAAATATTAATAAAAAGTGCCACTTGGATTTCTAGTTTAAATTACATGTATATATATGCTACTATGCATCGTGCATGTCGAGAAGCTTTCTACAGTAACAACAATCTGACGAAGCAATTGGAATGTTTAAATATTCATATATATATGTCTATCAAAAAGATAATAAAATAGAGGAATCTTAGTTTAAAAGGTGAAGGTGAAGGTGAAGGTGGAATTAGAGAACAGTTAAACCATGAAAAAATGAATCGTACATTTAAGTCATTAAGTTAAAACTTAATGATAGGTTCAATAAGTTTTGGAGCCACAATCATCGCCCCAAATCTATTGAACCTATCATTAATACAGAGGATTTGGGGACGGTCTGTATATTTTGTAGTGGAAAACTAAAAAAAAATTGTTAAAAAAATAATATATTTAGTAAATCTGAAAAAAAAAGTATATTTTTCATAAAAATTAGCGGCTACCTAGAAGATTTGAGAACTAGAAAAATACTAATAAAAAGAAAAAATAAAAAATTAAGATACCAAAAAGATAAGGACATCAAAGAACTGAGCAAAGCACATTGCTGGAGGAAGGCTTCAGTCTATTTCCTCGCTTCTGACATTTATCATGCATGCCATTCTCTTTCTATGTATTAAGAAATTTTTTAAAAAGCCTTCTCTTTCTATTTGTATTTTTTCCTTCAAATTCTTGTGAGCAGGCCCCTCTGATATATTAATTGCGTATGTTTGATCACTTGGCTTATAAGAGTTAAAACATTAAGTAAAGGGTTCAAATCCCCTCATCATTTGTTTCGACTGTTTGGTTATTAATTTAAAATAATTAATATATATAGTTTTTGGTTGTTTTGATAGCCGCTAGTAATTTGTTTTGTTTAAAAATAATAATTAAGTCAAGAAGCTTAATGTAGAAACAAATTTTATTATAAACATTTAGTTTTTTTAAAAACAATTAATTCATTTTTCTCCAAATTGATAAGCAGCATTTTTGCCAATTGAAACTCAGATCTCAAAAATAAAAAAATTGAACTCATTTTTCTCCAAATTGATAAGCAGCATTTTGGCCAATTGAAACTCAGGACCTAATATATTTAGCAACATCTAGGCAGCACCAAAATGACCTATTTAACATAATTATTAATCAATTAAAAATTAAAATACAATGAATATAACATTTTTTAATTACATAGTAATTACAATAAATGATTCATTTTAGGTGTTGCGTATACAATTACATATTCTTTTATCACTAACCATAGGTACTAAATGGTGAGATGGAAATTAAAAGAGCTAATCACTATTCTCTTTAGGTGTAGCTAAAAGATAACAAATATCTTAAATTGAAAAATATGCAATAAAATAAACAAATTTGTCTTATAAGTCTTATTGGAGTTTGACTATTATTTAAAAGAAATTTGATTTGAATATAAATTAAAAATAAAATAAAATTTCATGATCTAAAATATTGATAAAGAAAATTTTACATAATTAATTTAGAAATATACCAAATATAAGTTAAATTGTAATAAATTGATGTGCAACAAACTAATTGAGATAATTATAATGAGAGGGTGAGACTTAGCATAAGTAAACCATTTGTGCCTTGTAAGAATTTGACACTTTTGTTAGTTTATTTTTTAAGTAATTGTTAACCTAGCTTATGTAGATTACCATTCAAAATGGATAAATTTTCTAATTATCTTTAACTAGGTAATATGAATATTTTGGTGATCCATCTTGTTCTCATCTTCATGGTCTATATTTTCATTGCAAGTGAGGATTAGAATTATATCCATGTTAATGGAGAATTTTATCTTCCTTAACAACTTAGGATTATATACACATGGTTGTCAAACTATGCTAGAGTCACAGAGGAAGTTTTCCGCTTCCTGGACATTCCCTTTGCTTTTGAAGGCTCTCCTTTGGACTTATAGAATGCAGTGCTTGCTAAAATTGAAAAGAAGCTTGATTACTAGATCTTTAAGCCCCTCTTTCTTGCTGGGAAGTTCCAGATTTGCTTAAAGGTCTTGGCTGCCACCCATGTGTATTATTCTTCCAGCTGGGCTCCTTCTAAAGCTTCTTACCTCAAGTTGGAACGTCTTCTCAAAGACTTCCTCTGCGCTTCTGGTGTTGATCATCATGGCTTTCACAGAGCGGCTTGGGACTATTGCTTTCTTTCTAGGGAGTCTGTAGGCCTTTGCCGTCTCCCCACTCAGAAGCAGGGGTTCTCTCTTTGTGCGAAGTGGATCATTCGTGCTCTCACAGGCGATGAAGCTTCGAAAATTCTAGTTAGGCATTGTATTTATTCAATATATCCTGTTCACCGGCCAGCTTGGAAAGGCATTGGTCTTCAAACCCTTCTTATTATGCGGGAGCATGTTCATATCCAAGGACCTTTGTTGTTAAGAGCACCTAGAAGGCCTAGGAACACTAATACATTTGATAGCTATTTTCTACCTTTAATTTCGACCAAGGCCTTTATTGGCTTGTTAGATTTTTTTTTTCTTTATGACCCCGATTTCGTCAAAATTTCAATGAGCCTGAGGTTGTCGAAAGTTTGACAAATATGGGATATAAACAAAAAAAAAAGTGAAAAGTGAAACTCATTTTTTAGTTCACTCATGGGCAGAAGGAGGGAATTTCTGAGAATCCAACAAAATCTGTAGGTTAGGGCTTCCCCCCATTTTATTTTTTCATTACCCATTACTTTCTTATTGTCTTCAACGAAACCTGCAGGTTAGGGCTTCCCGTGAAATAGTGAGTTGTCTTTCTCTATTAGATATGCAGTAGCACGAGGATGAAGCCTTCAATAATTATATTGTGTGTTGTTTTTCATGCTTATCCCGCTGTATCAAAGATGGCTAGTGATTGACTTTGCAAATTTTACATATCTTCTTTGAGAAACCCTCAGATGTTGATGAAATTCAAATTCAATATCTATGGAAATTGCTTTAGAACCCTTCATAATGATTAAGATTACAAGAAGCCAATATCAAAGCCCCTTGATCTTCCAATCCTCCTTCCGAACCCATCACAAATGTAGCCTTAAATGGTGGCTTTTGTTAAATGCCTCCTCATCGATAAATTTCCAAAACATCAATCAATTTGTTAGTATGGTGGCTCCCCTTTGTCAAAGCCAACCCGTGTCACACACCGCCTTCTCATCCTTCCACCAATCAGTCCATCAAATCTGTTTTTCCTTTTGCAAAATTTAAAAAGGTTCAATCTATGTTTTCTCTTTCAAATGTTCAATCTAGATCATGTATGGACAAAGATTAGTAAAATCCCAACCTCTCATTTCTCCTCTAGTACTACAAGCAACATTAGAGCATCTAGCACCAAATATGTAAACCTGATACCTTCAAATTTGTGAACAAGTGCCTTCAGGAAAAAAAATCGTCAATACATTAATATTCTCTCAAATATTCTATCCAGATCCCTTTAGGACTCAAACTAGTTCAACCCCAACTTCCCATTCCCCTGCAAGTATTGCAAGCAATATTGGTGCATCCATCACTACATTATTATACCTCATATCCTTCAAATTCATATAGCAATTCCCTGACAAAGAACAACCATGGATACCTCCAAATATGCTTGCCATTGCATGAAATGAACTTCCTATTCAATAATTGGGCATACATAGATATAATAACGAAAGTATTAAAATTCTCCTGATATCACTGGTGGCAAAAAAAGATCCAATAGCATGTACTATAAATTCAACAAAATATCAGTCCCATAGGAATGAAATAAATGAAATAAAAGAATCAGTAATCTGAAAGCATAATGAAAGAATATGTTATTGATGACAAATCATTCTTTGTTTCTGTGATATAATTCCTTGGTCAATTTTTGTTTTATGATGGTGACATAATTCCATGTTATCTATCATTCAATT
>MU227804.1:401835-429560 GCA_018584345.1 Thuja plicata
GTGCCAAATACATTTAGTGAATAAACCAGTGAAACAAATTAATTGATATATCATTACACACATAGATTGAACTCAACATTTCATTGGGGTATATGTGGTTTATCTTAAGAAGGAATTGTGGTGTGATACCATGGAAACTGAACTTTTGTTTGGAGAGTTTATTTGTATGCATACATTGAAACAAAATTTGTCTCCTTCCTAACACGGTCATGATGGCATTCAAGAAACTTGCAAAATGGGCTTGAAAAGTGGGGGATTGTCTTCCACAATGTTGAAGAAAGAAAACATTGAAGCTAAGCATGGGTAAAATGGCTCTATTGAAAAACTAAGATGTGGATGAGAATTCAATGATGTTTTTAAGTGTTTTAACATGTGATCCCATCTCTTATTTATTGGGATTCCTCTTTGATACCCTCCCAATTGGGTGGCACAAAAACCTGCTTTAAGGCCCTTGTCTGTATCTACTTTCCATAGGCCTTCCAAAGAGTATACTAAAAAATTACAGTTTTCTCTACTTTTCAAGTCCAGCATTAATTTTTTTCATACATGGTTGTGATAATGTTATGTTACATCCTTACCAAAGTTCCTTGGAGGTATTTTTTGGGGCTAGGTATAGCCTTGACTTTGGACCTGTGGATGGTTGTTTGTTTAAATTTATTAATAAAACAATATTAGAATAGCTTTGACCCCTCTCCCTCCAAATGGAGAGAGAAAGGACCTCAAGAGTAAGGAAATACTAGGTATGCCCCCCACAAGATGAAGCCTCCCACACCCCCAACAAAGTTAACAAATAAGAATACTTTCTTTACGTGAAGGTTTTGGTAAAAATATTAGCAACTTGCTTGGATGTTGGGCAATAGTAGACTGGTGACTTGTCCATGAATGAGATCCCTAATGTAGTGTACCTAGATGTCAATATGCTTTGTCCTTTGATGACGGATTGGGATACATGAGATTTGAGTAGCACATTGCTTTTCTCAAAATATGATTGATGGTTGTTTAGATTGAATACCAAACTTAATGAGAAAATTTTGAAACCAAATAGCCTCAGTTTTGGTACTCAGCTTCAATAGAAGATGGACCAATAACAAATTGCTTCTTGCTCTCTAACAAAAAAGTCTTGAACCAAGTGAGAAGCTATAAGTTGAAGTCATGAACTTCTAGCTTCTCACTTGGTTCAAGACTTATTTTTTAGAGAGAAAGAAGCAATTTGTTATTGGTCCATCTTCTATATAAGCCGAGTACCAAAACTGAGGCTATTTGGTTTCAGAATTTGTTTTTTTTTTTAAATTCAATTTTTGTCAAAATCTTGACATTAATTGGTCGAAAGCTTGCATCATGGGTTTGGCATCCTGGTCGAAATAGAAAGAGTTTGGTCGAAATGTTTCGACCATTCTATGTCAAAATATTGCATCATGGGTTTGGCATCCTGGTCGAAATAGAAAGAGTTTGGTCAAAATGTTTTGACCATTCTGTGCCGAAACTTTTCAAACATTTCAACTAAACTTGGTTGAAACTTTTCAAACATTTCGACTAA
The DNA here is from genome assembly GCA_018584345.1 of Thuja plicata. Classification (NCBI taxonomy): domain Eukaryota; kingdom Viridiplantae; phylum Streptophyta; class Pinopsida; order Cupressales; family Cupressaceae; genus Thuja; species Thuja plicata. The sequence continues at coordinate 403,373 of MU227804.1, forward strand.
ATCTAGTCAAAACTTTTTGAACATTTCAACAAACAATGTGGGCATTTGAATATGCTAATTTCGACCAAGTTTGTGTATAAATTTTGACGTTAACAAGAATGTGTTGATCTTTCAACGATAAAAATACCGGAAAAGCAATTTGTGGGTCTTTTGACTAATCTGCGTAGATAATTCAACCAATTTTCATCAAAAATAGGGGCCAATTTTACTAGTGGAAGGGGTCAAGCCTTGGCTCTGCTGGGATGGGGATGGATTTCGTACTGGGCTTTCTTTGAATCAATAGAACCTTCGGTGTTTCCCTCTATTTTCCATTCAGGTTCTCCTTCTTGCTAAGACTCAAGGTACTAGTGTTCTGTGTTTTTTCAAACATGGCATCAAGACCCCTAAGGACCTCTTTTCCAGGGTCTCAATGAGTCTCCATTCTTGGGAAGAGATGCAGGTCTAGTTTCATAATGCTTGTCAGACTTTTTACCTATTGGTCTCTTCCATTCTTGATCATTTATTGCATAAATTAGGTGTCAAGTCTGTTTAACCTTGCTAGAAAGATAGGAAGTGGTACCTTTCCACACCCTTCAGCAGTTACAAGCCCAAGATATGATATCGATGATTATATCCTCATCTCTCTATGGTTGACACGCTCAACCAAAGATGGCATTTGTCATCTTCACATTAACACTAGAGGTTTCGCTTGCAGACCATATGGTCTGCTATTATAGAACCCAAAATTGCTCTCTTTTCTTGTTTTCTTTTGTTCCAAGGGCTTCCTCTGGGGCCTCGGCTCAAGCACCTAGGTGTGCTTGATCCTCGATGTCCCTTTTATGGCAATCCAAAGTCTTTTTTGCACATTTTTTGGTTCTGTAGGAGAGCTCAATAGTATTGGAACTAGATTCATGATTTTTTAAAGCCTTTCTGGCCTGATCCCTTTTCCTAGCACGTGATTGTGTTGGGAGAGTCCCTGAGGTTTTCTTCCAAATTTACCAAAATTTGGCATACTTTTAGGATGGAGATTTGTTTACTTTATGGAAGGATAGGAATGTTGTTTTTTTCACTCACAATTTTCTTGATATAAATGTTTCTTGGAAAATAAAGCTTTTATATATAATAATGTAATGATGAAGATTCAAGTGCAAGCCAACAAAGTGGCACTGGAGGTGGACCACCTTTAGGAGCTGCTTAATCATTGGGGAAATGTTCCATGTATGATTGCTAGAGTTCCTCCTGACTCTAATTCTATTGACGTCATGTCACCCTGGGGTCGTAGCTCTTTGGCTCACTGCTCTTGCACTCTACGGTCGTAGGCTCCCTACCACCACTCTCCTAGTGGTGGTGTTGTTGGCTAGCGGTACCGCTTAGATTCTCTTCCTTGACACAGCTCTGGCTGGTCCTCACTGCCAGTGATTCCTACCCCTCCTAGTGCTCCTACTGCTTGTGGTGGTTCTACTTGGCCAGAGGCCAGCACCTCCAAGTGGCCTTTCCCCTTCCTGGCTCTGGCTATTTCTTTGCCTCTGGTAGAGAAGAAAGAAAAGGATAATGAAGATGCTACTGATGGGTGGTCGGTTCCTGACCCTCCTGCCAATCCTAGGGATACCTAGGATTCTAATGATAGAGATCCTCCTCCTTCGGCTGGCACTTCTCTTGCCGCCTGAAGGCTTTGTTTATAATTTTTTTATGAATAGTTTGTGTATCCGACCTAGTGTCGTGTGAAGTCTCGCAGGCTGATCTTGTTTCCACCGGCCCCTTATTTTTGAATATGTAACTTTAATATTTCATTAATAGAGAAGAGACTATTCATCAAAAAACTATCCTAGTCAATTTTAGAAATACCACTTTTCTTGTAACAATTCATTTAAATTTTACCTTTAGTTTCCAACCAATGGATCTCTTCGATCTCCTATCAAGGGAAGTGCTAGTATAATAAAACAAATTTCTAATTGAAAATAAATTGAATATTTTCTCTTCTTCAAATTAAGATTAGGGTAAAAATAATTATTTAGTAATTTTTCTATGAATTAGTACCAAATTTAATTAGCTTGTTTCATTTGAACATTTATTTATTTAATTTGCAAAGATCATCCACTAATCAAACTTGCATTTATTAATTACCACATCTATGACCTCAGTTTTTTCTTTATACATATTTGACCTTCATATACACTCCTTTTGTCAAGGGGATGCTTTCCCTTGCATATTCCAACAACAACCCTAGTTTATCACCCATTTAGAGATATGTTTCATTTTAGCACATCTTTATATCCATTTTCCTTGTAAAAAGATAGTTTTTAGGTGATCATACAGGGAAGCCGACCCACAATCTAGATATTGATTTTCACTATAGGAAAATCCACATGCGTGAAATTCATTCCATGTTTCATGGGATTGTTGAGTCTCATACTTATCTTTTTGGGTGGAATCCCTTATGACAACAACCTCTTAATAGTTATCTTGTAGAAGTAGCAATTTTAAGTAGTTCAAATGACTCACTCTTACCAATCAAAACCCAAATTTAAATTGCCTAATGGATAGCTTGAGAAATTAGTAATTTGAAGTAGTTCATAATAATACATATTTACACATGTATTCAATCATTCAATTATATCTGAATTTTGATATCAGCTAATGAAGTTGAATGCACAAATCATAATAATATATTAATATTAATTTAAATAGCAATATGTAATGTTAATCTAAATTTTAAATTGAACATCATCATGAAATTATTTAGATAATTATTATCTTTCAAACTTAGTTTAATTGAAAGTTCACAATGACACTAAAGTTTCATATTAAAGAAGAAAACCCTAATCGGTTCAACTAACTATCTAGTTCTAGATTAATTTTTAAAGCCCCAGGCATTGACATTGCAACACTGGGAAATGAAAACCTTAGATGTATAACTTACTCATAAAATTCATAAGACTCATGTGACAATTCAACCTTCCAACTATTTATACCTTCTACTTGATGATACTCATCTCCCTTCTTAGAGGCATTGAGATACCTCCATCCACTTTCTCACAAGATTGTAGCTATCCAAAAAATTGTGTGTGTGTGCGTGTGTACATATGCAAAAACACATATTCACTTAGTGTCTTATAAGTTTTTTATCAAAATAATTATTGAACCACTATTCATTACAATAATATAATAATCATCACATTGCAATGTAATACAAACAAAGAAAAATAATTTGTGCAAAAGAGGCATGTAAGAACTTATATCTATTCATTTATGAATCTATATCCCTCACTTTGACATTATTTCATATCCACATCCTATTTAACCAAATTTTATTTAAAAGTACCTTCATGTCCTTCCCATAAAAATATTCTCGTCACATTTTTAACCACTTTAGCCAACTCGCTAGGAATATGAAAAAAGTCACATTATATAAATTGGGACAATGGGTGTAGAATCTTTAATGAGCATAACAGTACCTACCAAAGAAGAATAATGGATATTCAAATAATTAATCATACCATAAATTCTATTTAGGACATTACTCCATTCACCAAAAAAAGGGTTCCTAAACAAAAGAGGCATGTCAAGATAATTACTAAATGACTAGCATCAAACTCAAGAATCCTCTTAACCTCTAAATTAGAAAGGAATGAAACCTTTAAGAGGAAGATACACAATTCATGATTCTAATTAATATTTTTCCCAACCACTTTTTTCTACTTGATAAACACTATCTTGAGCATGTGAGGCTTCCTAGTCAAACTCTCAACAACTAACAATGTATCACAAATGAATTGAACATGAATTATGCAACTATTGTAGCTATGAGAGACTTTCATCCCTCTAAGAGTTCCCTTTTTTTAATTTTTTTAATTTTTTTAATGCTCATAATTCACAATAACTTTGAATAAGATCATCTTTTTTCACAATTAAAATTCACTTATTAGATTGAATAAAGGTTAAGCAACAACTTTTCATAAAAGGAAGATGATTTCCATATTTTGAACCATTGAAACCCAAAACAACATAATATGTAAACTAAAATAATGACTATGACATGCATCAAAAATAAATACATGAAAATAAATAATCATAGGGCTTTTCAAACCACATAAATTAAGTCAAATTCAAAAATTCAATGCCAAAACATGCTGATATGAGAAGGACCAATCTGTACTATTATTCAAAACCAAAGGAAATATGTTGTTATAAGTCTGAAAATCTATGAGTGACAATACAATATGCCTGAATTTGCGGGATAAAAAAGGAAGAGCTCAAGAAAAAACCATAAGGCATTAACCTTACAGGAAGGTTAAGCCCCCAAAATAAAGTCTATTTGAACTCAATTGAATTGCCTATCAAAACCCAAAAATAGAGCTCAAACTTGGATGCATAATAACAAAATGCATAAAAGGGAGTACAACTAATAGAATCTTTAAAATAATATTCTCAAAACCCCCTTAATGTATGCATACATGATGTGAAGTTTCCAACTAATCCATAACTGCTCAAAACTTCTCAAAGTAGCTCTCCTAACCATTCAAAAAATAAAAACCCTCCTCTACCAAAAATAGAACTCCAAGTCTAAAAAATTTCCCCTCATGCCAAAATTAGACTCCAAGACCAACTCTATTTTTCCTATTTCCTAACTCCTCTTGTATTTAAAATTTAATACTTTACTATGTGATTTATAATGCAGCACATTGTGAATATTAATCACAATTTTGACTTTAATGCAAGGGAAAAGAAAAGAAAAGAATTATATATTTATATTAATATATAATTATGAGATGTGACAATTCCATTTAGATTGTGATTTTTGTCCACATAACATATAGACATTCCCTTGATAGTACAAAACATGACCAAAATATAATCAGAGAGTACCATTTTTATATGACCAATGATATATCTCACTCTTTTGAGTATGTCCAACATTGTTTTGAGAACTCTTTTGAGTTCTTGCAGGAAAATGATATTGCAATGGATAGATATCTCATTTGGTCAGATAATTGTGCTAGCCAATTCAAGAATTCTCGTATTTTTTATTGGTTGAGTAGAATGCATGTAGAGAGGGGTGTATCTCATAGTTGAATTTTTTTTTAGGTCAGGAATGGTAAAGGGGAGCATGATGGAGAAGGTGCATGTGTGAAGAGGGCTCTACTTAAGGATCAATTGAGGATTTTATCTACAAAACTTTTTTGTGCTTGTTCTATTATGGATTGGTGTAGTTCAACATTGTCAGAAAGGGGACTCTTCTTTCAACAGTGTGTGGATCCTTTTGGTTGGTTGAGGATGGTGCAGTAGGAGATAGATTAGATTATAGATTCTTCAAAGATGTATTTATTTTGAATCTCAGATGTAAGTACATGTACCATTTGGACCCGAGAGTTGGCTTGGTTTTTGTTCCAGGTGTTTTCAGTGTGATTGGGATTAGTCTGAGTCAAGTGAGTGATTTTATCCATGGGTTCCACAGTATCTATAACTTGTTTATCTCAAACAATCTCCCTTAGAAATGATGACATGGAAAGTTCAGTTGAGTAGAACCATCTTTTAGATCTTGTACAACCATGACATGTTTTTCTATTGGTTGCACCACAGGGGAATTATGAGAGATCATATTACTGGTTAGCATGTTGCATACAAGGAAAGTAGAAGCTTTCAAAACCAATGATAGGTTATCATGGGTTCATGTATCCTCCTGGTTTAGTTGCTTTTGGGAGAACATGGTTGCAAACATACATGATTAGAAAGAATGGCATACTTGCATTTGCAGACTATGAGAATCGCAAAACCATTCTCATGTATTCACAACTTGTTATAGTAGGAAATGTTAAGTTTTTAAAGCATCCAAGAAAAAAAATGATAAAAGAAATTTAGAAATTTAGTAACACTGACCATGTAGCAATATTGGATACCCTCAAACAAAGAGATGACCCTTCAGGCACAATTGAATAGGTCATACAAAATGACAATAAGGTTTATTATATTTATTATATTTTGATTCCTTATGTTCATTATATTTAATTATTCATTATTTTTGGTAAATAAAATTGGTTCTATCATAGATTGTAAGTGAAATTAGATACAAATATGATAGATATAGAAGATTTAGGCACACTTTATTATCTCATACAAAATGATGGTAAAGTTCATTATGCATAGGCTCATCATTTTCATAATATTTTGTTGTTTGCGAACATGTTGTTTTCTCAATAAACTTAGTGCTCTCATGCATTGGGAATGTAGGGATTACAAGTATGATGGATGTATGAGATTCCTCTACCATGCTTTTGGGTATATCTTACTCTAAATGCTTGTCTCAATATTTAGTTAGGATTATTTCTCTAATACAAATATATTGTACACTATTGCAGTGTAGGTTCCATCGAGAGTGCTAGGAGCTCTACATTAAGGAGCATAAATATCATACCCAAATGTAATATTTTTGTATCTAGTATTTTGATATCATTTATTTATTTATGATATATGATGTATTTTACATGAGGACATGAGGAAACATAAAAATATGAGTATCTACTTTTTCTGTCAGCATTGATGACTATGTACATGGTGTATTGCATTTCTATTTTTGAAGTCAAATGAGAAAATAACAACTTCTAATAGGATTTCCTTCTAATGTATTGATGAAGCTCTTATAATGTCTTCATTTTGTATCATAATTTTTTTTATTTTTTCTCTTATAATTTGTTGATTGAATCACTCTTGACCTTTTATCTAATAATATAAAACATTAAATCAATGTATTAAACTTGCATCCTTACACATCCATATAGCGGTGTCATTTCTCATGTACAAAAAGATATATGTAACTTGGACTTTGGACCTCTAACCCTTACCATGAGAGACCAATATAGTAAAAAAGGCATTATATCTTTAGAGTGACTTGAAATGCACTTACACACACCCCAATTTTATTTGGTAACAACACCCTTTGACATTTCTCTATGAAATTAGACCTACAAGGTCTCTACAATATCATCCTCTATTGATCACTTTCAACACATATAATAAGACTTATATGTTACTCAAAAAGATTCAGTTGGATTCAAAACAATAGATGCAAGCCCCTTTAGGTGTTTATGAAATATGAGAAGATTCCAACTAGAAAGAAACTAATCATAAATTTTGTTATCTAAAAAGTTTTTAAATCTATCAAGAAATAATATTCAATAAAAGAGATAAAAAAAATACACATTCCTTGGGATTCAAATGGAAAAGAATATTTTGGAACAATTACAATCTGTTTCATCGCCTTTTTTTTCATTTGGAGTCCCAATACAAGCCTCCAAACACAACCATTCACAAAATCAGTCCATCATCGACTGAAAGAGGATTTGTAGACCTTGGATACACCTACCTAAATTGTTTTTAACCAAATTATAAACCAATTTGTCATTGGGAAAAATTAATTGCAATTTTTTCCACAAAATTGCAAAAGTTGCTATGACAACTTTTGACCAATTTTCATAATTTGTACATTTCCAATCAATTATATCCCTCTCAACCTAGAACTTATTAAACGTTCCTTATTACAATGATTGAGTAAAAATGGTCCACAATTGCCTCAAAGTTGCCTCTGACAATTTTTCTAGTTAGTGCACCTAAGGGACACTACAAGTAGGATATGATGTCGAGAATTTTGGTGAGTGTGGAGCCAAAAAATGAACACACCTTGGGTAAACCATCCCTATCAGATGCATTTTTAGTGGTGGTTCATGCCCATGAAGAATAGAAAAATATTTGAGCTACGTTGCACCTTTCCATTGAATACCTCTAACGATTTATGCATGAAAAGAAAAATTAGTGCCCTAAATAAACTACTTGGAGTCTTATAAATAAGAGATAGGGTATTATAGAGGGTCCTCTCATAGTCCTATAGTTTCAAACAGTTCATATGCAAGTGCCCCGAATTGAGATAAATACCTTGGCAAAGTTTGTCACTTTGTGCACTTACGACACCTAAGGGACACTATCAGATGGGCATGGCACCAAGCGTTCTGTGAAGTGGGGATCCAAAAATGGACCATGCCTTGGGTAAACCCACCAAATTGGATGTGTTTTTGGTGGCTCTTTGTTCCCATGAAGAACTAAGAGAGATTTGGGCTACCTTGCAACTTTCCATTACCTTTGATGTATTTTCAGACAATAAAAGATTTGATACCCTAAAAAAACCACTTGGAGTGTTGAAAAATTTAATAAAGGATATTGTAGAGGGGCCTTTCATGAACCTACATCTTTCGATTATTCATACACAAGTGCCACTAATTGAGAGATATACCCCAAAAAAATGTTTACTTTTGTGCACTTAGGAAACCTAAGGGACACTATCGGTAGGGTATGGCACTAAGCGTTCTGGCAAGTGGGGAGAAAAAAATGGACCTTGTCTTTGGTAAACCATCCCTTCTAGATGCATTGGTGGTGGCATTTTGTTTCCATGAAGAATGGACAAAGATTTGGGCTACCTTGCACCTTTCCATTGAATACCCCTAATGATTTTTGCATCAATAGAAAAATAGCTGCCCTAAAAAAACTACTTAGAGTCTTAAAAATATGAGATATAATATTATAGAAGGGCCTCATATGGTCCTAAAACTTTAGTCTATGGTTCATACATAGGTTCCCTAGATTGAGAGAAATACCCCAACAAATTTTGTCACTTTTGTGCACTTAGCACACCTAAAGGACACTGCTAGTAGGGTATGGCGCCAAGCGTTCTATCAAGGGGGAGCCAAAAATGGACCATTCCTTGGGTAAAAAACTCCTACCAGATGTGTTGGTGGTGGTGGTTTGTGCCCAAGAAGAATGGATAGATATTTGGGCTACCTTGCACCTTTCCATTAAATGCCTCTAATAGTTTTTGCATCACAGAAAAATCAATGCCTTTAAAAAACCACTTGGAGTATTAAAAATATGAGATGGGATATTTTAGAGGGCCTCTTGTGATCTCACAACTTTAGAAAAAACATAGGCAGGTGCTCTGGATTTAGAGAAATACCCTGACAAAGATCGTCACTTTCATGCACTTAACGCACCTAAGGAACATTGCTGGTAGAGTATGGCGTAGAGCGTTCCAGTGAGTAGGGAAAAAAAAATGGACCATGCCCTGGGTAAAATATCTCTACCATATTCATTGGCAGTGGTCGTTCATGCCCACAAATAATGGAAAGAGATTTGGGCTACCTTGCACCTTTCCATTGAATTCTTCTTACGATTTTTGTATCAACAATAAAATTGTTGCCCTTAAAAAACCACTTGGAGTCTTGAAAATTTGAGATAGGATATTGTAGAGGGGCCTCTTTTTATCCTACAAATTTAGATGAATTATATGCAGGTGCTTCAAATTGAGAGAAATACCCCAGAAAATTTTTTCACTTTTTTACACTTAGCGCACCTAAGGGACACTATTGGTAGGGTATGGCGCTAAGCGTTCCGATGAGTGGGGAGCCAAAAATGGACCATTAATTGGGTAAACCAGACCTCAAAGATTTTTTTGTGGTGGAAGTTCATTATTACAAAGAATGGACAGATATTTGGGCTACCTTGCACCTTTCCATTAAATGCATCTAACTATTTTTGCATAATAAAAAAATTGCTGCCCTAAAAAAACCACTTGGAGTCTTAAAAATATGAGACATTTTATTGTAGAGGGACCTCTCATGATCTTAGAGATTCAAATGAATCATACGTAGGTTCTCCAGATTAAGATAAATACCTCAGCAAAGATCTTCACTTTTGTGTACTTAGTGCACCTAAGGGACACTATCGATAGGGTATGTCGCCGATTGTTCCAGAAAGTGGTGAGCCAAAAAATGGACCATGCCTTGGGTAAACCTTACCAAATATATGTTTTATTGGTGACGATTGGTGCCCAAAAATAAAACACAACTTTGTAAGTTCATTGTGTCATTTTGTCACCTTTACGCCAACTAGGTTCTAAGTGGGTCAACTGTGGTCTATGTTTCTAGAGACACCCAAATGTGAAGAAAATAATGTAATTCATGGTTTAAGGAAATATTTGGAATGTTTGAGAATTCATCAGTTTATAGGGGTTGATTTGGTTGAAAAATGAAAAAATTGTTAAAATTGCTCAAAAGTTGATGATAACTTTTGCAATTTTTTGCAAAAAGTTGCAACTTTGTTCCCCAATGACCAATTTCTTAAAAAATTGGTTGAAAATAGTTGGGACAAGTGTATCCATGGTCTAAAATTCCTCTTTGGGTTGAGGATGAATAAACATGGTGAATGGTTGTGTTTAGAAAGAGGAAAAGTTAATAAAATTCTAATTTTTGTAATGTGCTTATACATTTGTTTTTATCATACATTTTTATTGGATTGGTATTGATTCATCTTGACCCCAAATCTGATGAGTTTACTTCATTCTAGAAGTCTTTGGAGCCTATTTTATGGAGGATGAAGGTAGTTTGAACAAATTCTTTCAAAACAATCTTAAAACCCTCATTGTCAAGGGTTTGGTAACAAATGGGACAATTTCCTATATGATCCACCATGCAAAAAATCTATAACTCTAGGGTTTGATAGGTCATTGGATTCTCTAAACATTGATGGTGATCTTTGATTTGGAGGTTGTGTCTATTGGAAGAAATTTGGTGTCTCTATGATGAAGAAGGTATTCCAAGCCCAAGTGTATAATGCTTGTCAAGTGCATGTGTTGGCACTGTCATATGAATGTTTTATGTTTTTGATTTAAACCATTGTTCAATTTTTCCCTACTTTCCTTCTAATCAAGAGTATTGTGTCTTTGAGATCATGTTGTTCTTTTAATCAAGCTTTGTAACCATGAATGTAAACATGAACTTGGTCATAGTTTTTTGTTAATCCTTGGGTCACCATGTAGGACATTTTTCCAAGAAGACCTTGTGGGTGAGTTTGTTGATTAGAGCCTTGTGGCTCTGCATCAAATACACAAAGGTCTTGTAGGTCTATCTTGACAGTGATTGTGAAATCTGATTTTTGGGTGTTGTGTAAGAAGGTCAAGTGTTTTATTCCAATTTTTTGAGCCTTAAGCATCTGCATCATTTGGGTTTCCTTTTGGAGGGTTACAATCCATTAGATGTTCCTATAGCGGTTATGAATGACCATAGAAGGATTGTGACTTTTTGTAATGGTCCTGATAATGAAAATTTGTTGAGACTCTCATCATCAAGATACAAATAGGAAACATGTTATAGAAAAACATCAAATATTATGGAAACATACAACAAATATTTCCAAATACATCAAAAATTATTGAAACATAGTAATCACGATACTTCCATATCAAAAAATACACAAGGATTCCATGAAGAAGAAATAATAGGAAAATTAACATGTTCTATATATATATGAAATTATTTTTTAGAATTATGTATCTCCATATATACAAATATGGCATAAATGTCAACTCAATCAAAGTTTTACAAAATGTGGCACATGCCATCTCAAAATCTCTACAAAATAAATATGTCATCTCAAAATGTGTCATATGGCATCTAAAAATATCTACAAATAGAAATGTGTATGAAATCCTATGCTACCGGTGGGTCATCAAAATGTAGCCTCTTTGAAGTAGTCTTTGGCTCTGACGGGTCATACACAAACAAAAATAATGAAATCATAATTTAGATTGCTTAATTTATATGATTTGTACATATAGAAAATTAAAAATTAAAATGCATATTGAAAAATAATTTAATCATAATTAAAAATTAAATTCTCATGTACGTTGGATCTACATCTCTTCATGCGCTTAGGAGTCTTAACATATGTCCTTGGTAGTGAAAGGATGACTCTAATAGTGCCAGGTCCAACCTATATGTGTTTTCAACCATGAAATTGATATGAGTTATCCTATAAGTTATCATTGATAGAAAAATAAATTTACAAAACACATTAATTAAAGTAAAAAATTACCTCTCCTAAACATTCTTCTTTAAATGTCAGTTGGGTCAACAAGGATACAAAACCTTGGCACTATACCTACCTCACGCTAGGTGTTACTAGTTAGAATTCATCGAATTCATAAGCCAAGATCACCTGCAACAAAATAACTTGTCACAAAGAAAAGAATGGAGACACAACTCAGAATGTCCAAGAAATATGAAATATCATTCAGAGAAGGAATTGAGGGAATTCCTGAGAGATATTCAAATAATTACAAAGTGATCAATCCTAATAAAGGAGGTCAAAACCCTAAGAAGGGTGGAGAAACCTAGGTTGCATGAATAATTAATAAAAGAATCAATTATTGCATGCCTAAAGTTTAGTTTAAGTGAAATAGAGATAAAAAGTGACTTCATAATTAAATTGATAATGATTTAATTAATAAGTGAAAGGTGACTTAATAATTAAATCAATAATGATTTAATTAATAAGTAAAAATACCTTTTTAACTCTAACACCCCCCTTAAGATAAACTTAGGGAGAAGCCAAAAACCTAGAAACAACTACTGAAAGCAAGAAATAGGTCCCAGCAACAAGGCTTGATCAGGTACCCAAGTACAAAAATCTCTGTAAAGAGGAGAAAAGGAGAAAACCCAGTGGGGAAAACCCTCTCTGAAAAGAGATGAATCCTAGTGAAGGACTAAAGAATCCTCCAAACTAGAGAATGTCCCAGAAGATAGGAACAAAGGAAGAACATGTAGAACACCTTTGAAGCATGAAGCTGCAAACACTGTTGAAGAACTGTTGTAATCTGTATGAGTTCCCTCAAATGACACTACTCAAATCAAGATGGAAAACAAGGCAAACATCAAAACTCAAAGATACAGATGGAAAAAAATGCCAAGTCTGAAGCCTCCAAAATAAGAATGAAAGAAGAGTGTCCATATGGTAAATGATCCATCTCACTGAAATGCATAGGTACCAGCCACTGCATCCGGCTAGTATATAGGAACAAAAAATGAAAACATAGCTCGCTCCATCAAACCAAGGAAGCATATAGAACCAACAAGAAATACCCCCCACCCCCCCATAATGTTGATCAAGGAGAGGTATAATAGATACAATGAGAGACTACCAAGAATAATTGCATGATAAAGAATGTACAAGCACAAATAAAGTATGATGTCGAGGATGATCAGTCATAGACACACATGAGACTAATGTTGTGGAAGGAACACTCACTTGAAAAAGGTTCAGCGACCCCCCATGGCACTTTATAATATAGTGTGAGTACAATCAAACACAAAATGTGCAAGATCCCAAGCATGCATGATGGCACTTTATCTTAGTGCGTTTGAAAAAAAAAGATGTATACAATATCCAGAAAGGAAATCATCCCAGGACCTGAAACATCCAAGATATCCACCAGAATTCCAAAAGAAAAAAATTGAATAAAAGATACCTAGAGAAAATTCTAAGTGTGAGAACCATAGAAGGAGAACAAAACCATCTTTCTAATGCCATGTAGAAGTCAAAAAATGGAGTCTGGGGGAGCAAGATATAGTGACTGGAGCGCAAAATAGAACCTTGACATTGACTGGAAAAAAAACATGCAAGACAGAAAAATTAGATAACCAAACCTAAAAAATAAGATTGGCCTGTGAACCAGCTTTCCGTCGATATCTTGTTTGGCAAAAAGTGCCTCTGTTTGCTCAAGTTATGAGCAAAAAGAGAAGACTACTCCAAAACAAGAAGAATCCAAGAAACCCCTAAATTTTTCATGCAAAAAAATAATTTTCTCTTTTCTTTTTTTCCCAAAAAATGGTGGCATGAATTTTGAGTTGGCATGAAAACTGAGGCAGCATGAGAACTGAGGCAAATTTTTGTCTAGAAAAGCGTTCCAAGGCCATGCATGCAAAAAAGAGGACCCAAATTTCAACGGTGTCCAAATTGGACGTGTCTTATATGAAAATAGGGGTTTTGGGGCATTTTGAGCACATCTATGAGGTTGTTTTCTACCCAAAGTGTTGGAATTACTATAATGATGTACTAAGAGGGGAGGGGTGAATCAGTACCTCTAAAACTTTTATGTGATTAGCCCATTAACCTCTGTGTCATTAGATTTGTATATTTTACCTATCTATCTGTTCATCTTTCTTTATGTATGTGAAATCATAACATAAGTTCTTTACATGTGTAAACATTCAAGAAACATACATGAAAGTAAATAACACATAACACAAGATATGATATCGTAGAAAGCTCATGTTAGGAAGTAAAAACTACGGTGGAGATGTCACCCACAAAACTTCACTATCTGTAGATAAGAAGGGAGTTGGTTAAGGCTTACAATTTGATCACTTCTGATGATCTACCCTATTAAGAGTATTAGAGTGGAGACCTGTTAGGATCTACTTCCTTTGAAGCTTTAGCAACACCGTTAAGTGTGCACTCTGTTAAGAGATTTGTCAAGAACTGTTAAGTCCACCTTCTACTAAAGGATTTCTGATGTGATGCACTTGTTAGAATGAAACTACATTATAAATTTTGATCTGATAGTATATGCAATCTGTAATTACTGATAACATATCCTATAAATCTTACAATGTATATGTAATTACCTTGAGTGATTGAATGATGCCTTGTCTCTGCTCATCGGTAGCCTTGTCTATGTTCTTGAGAACTAATATGATTTGTTTCTGAAATTTGCATGAATTCACTTATGCTTCTTAGATGCTCTTCGTGGCTATAATCATTTTTCAACTATTAACTATTACAATGATGGAACATCTATATATACTAGTTTCTAGGTTCATTCTTGATTCACGCTTTTCAAGTTAACTCTAGATCCAAGGTTTACAACTTGACCTTGATCTTTAGTTAGTTATGTTTTAGATCCATTGGGATGCTTTAAAACAATTACAATATACTTTCTTGACCCTCAAGTAATGATTTAAAATAAATTAAAAATCTATAAATAGAATTCAATGTTTTATCTGACATGGAAAGTCAGATCCACTATTTGTGGGTTTTGTAACTGACTGTCAGTTCTAATAGTCGGGCTACTCTGTCAATCTATCAGATTTCTTTCATTCTTTTCTCTATCAGGATTCTACTCTACCGGTGTCCATATATTGAAATGTTCATCGGGTTCCATGCCTTTTCTTCTCTATCGATGATGTTCATAAAATTTTACCATTAGTGATGTCCTTCATGCTTTGTCGTCGATTCAACACTTGACAGTGTTCATCGGGCAATTCTATACTTAGCATTTTCATGACAAGCATTGTTATCTCATCGGTTATGCAGTGTGTTGTCTATCGGGTATGTCTATACTGATGACCTTTATCATGTTTTTCACTTAAGTATACTAATGGAAAAACTTAATGTTATCAATCTCCCCCTTTTACATTAGTATCAAAAATTGATATGTGCAACATACTTAATGTATTAGTATGTACACTTGTGTATACTTCATCCTTAGTCATTTCATGACTCCCCCTATGCATATGTCGGTAAGTGTAAGTTTATGTACATATAATTGTCTTCCCTTTTTTGTTTCCTTTTTCTGATATTTGATATATTGTACATATATATTTGTATGTATCTATTCTTGTTGTACATACAAAATACATATCCTTTTCCTCCTTTTTTGATAATAAGGGAAAAGGTACTTACAACTTGTCAAAAATGTGGGAGTGTGAGGCTTTGATTTCCTCCATCATTTTCTCCCATTTCTCCTTCAAATTTTTGAGAGCCATGCGCTCAAGTGATATCCTCACATGCATATCATAGATGGTGTCTATCACAGACATCTCCAGGGTCGAGATCAGATTCCTTGCATCTGTAATGTGTTGTTGCAGAGTAGTGAGGTTTGGTAATATGTGAGCCTGTATCTCGGTAACATCATTCCTAAATTGTGTCTCTACATCCCATATTTCTTGTCTTAACTTGTTTACCTCTATGATCTTATCATGATGCAACTTTATTGTATTTGCATCAGAGGTTAAACTTTGTGCACTTGCTGTCAGATCTTAATCTAATTGGGATAGTTTTTCACCATTCTCTTTTGTGAAATTGTCAGGTGTGCACATTTGTTGAACTAAGGTAATAGCTTCTGCAATCATTGGTTCTAATTGAATTGCTAATTCAGAGAGCTTTACCTTGTTTTCTTCCACTTCTTATCTGATCTTCTCAACTAGTTTGAGTTGATACTTCTTCTCTGCCCGTTCTTCCATTTCCTGCTTAGCATCTACACTTTGAGTGGTGATGGCATCGGTAAGAACTAAAATTTGTTCCATGATTGATATGTCATTTTCAAGTTTTACCTTAGGATCAAGTTGATGTAGTATATCCCTAGCTTTGTCAAGCGCTTGGGCTTCCCTGTGCGCTTTTCTCATTTTCTCCTATAGGGATTTTCTTTAACATATCACTCCAAACTTTTGAAGTGATTCAACATCTAAAGTGGATGCATCCCAATTGTGTATTTTGATCACCTCATCAAATTTTACAACCAAGATATCTTTCTTTATTACTTTCTTCTTCTTCTTTTGATGGGAGACAGACTGGTGAACTACTAGTTGTAGATCTTGAGATTGAATTTATTTGATAGGTGAAGGTCAAGAAGATGAAGCTTCTTGTTTCTTTTGTTCAGAAACCACCTATTGGTTGTGTGAAGATGTCTCTTTAGTGGCCTTGGGTGTATCAATAGATTTTTCTTCCTTTTCCTTCATGCTATTATCTTTCTTAACTTCTTCACTCTTTTCTTTTTCTTCATCCTTTCTCAATGTTTCATCCTTGTTAGTATATTCTCCTTTGTCCTTGTCAATAGACAAATTTTGCTAAGTTTTAGTTGCATCCTTTATCTCTATGTCTATATCCTTTTTTGTGTCTGATGTATCTTTAATTTCATCATTACCCGTGTCCTCAGGTATTTTATCATCTTTCTTAGATGATTTCTTCTAACTAGATTTAATATCAATAGCATCTATCAATATTTGTATGTCGGTTGGAGTATTTACCTCTGCAGTGTTAGTAAGTGTGTCCTGTCTGTCAGTATCACCTTGTGCAACAGTGACATCTTCATCTTTTTGCACCTCTTCTACAGGGTCTTTTACTATAATGTCATTAATGATATTATCCAACCATGTTTCATCATTTACATCCTCATTTATGTTACCTTTTATTGTCAATTCTTCTTTTTTAACCTCTAGTTCATCATCCAAGTCAATATGAGTTGGGCTTGGTGGAATTTGGTTTTCTTCACTTTGTGTTTTTTCAAGAGTAGTGTCAGGCCATACTTCATTTGCAACTTGAGTATTCTTGTGGCCTATTGTATCACTCTCTTCTCTATCTAATTCAAATGATGAGTCACTCTATGCATCTTTAATGATGATGTGTTCTTTCTCTGGGATAGCTTCCTGAGTGGGCTTTTTGAGTACTTTACACCACTTCTTAATGCTTTCCTGATCTAGCTCAATTAGCTTCCCTTGAAGGAATGTGTATGCTCTCATTTTGGGTTAGAACTCCTTTTCATATTTTTTCATCATTTTATCTATCTCTTCCTTCTTTGAATTAGAAGGCATAAGAGTAACAAGTACTATTTTTCTTATCTCCTTTTCTGTATGAAGTGCAAATGTCCATCTTGCAGACAATCAGTTTGTTAGCTCCTTCGGTACTTCATATTCCTTGAATTGAAGTGGAAAATAATTGTGTTTGTACATTTTATCTATTATAGCTTCTTCAATTTTATTTTGACCCTCTGGATCAAGTTTCAACCATTTCCTAATATTAGGATCTGAAATAGATTGTGATTCTGAAATGTTTTTATATATTTCATCAATAGTTTTAGGGATCAAGGGTTCTTTCCCTTTTTGTACTTCTTGGTCAGCTTTATCTAGATCTTATTTTGTTCTAACCAACTTCCTCCTTTTGGTTTGTTTCCCATTTGGTGAGACTGGTTTCCTCTTGTAGGTTCTCACTCTCCCTTTCTTGAATGGTGAAGGAGTTGCTTCCTTTACTATTTGGCTTCTTGTTCTTGAAGCAACTGTTGTCCTTGATTTCTTAGGTTGAGGAGGAGGTGTTGAATCTAACTGTGTAGCCTCTGAATCACTCTTTTCTATATCTTCACCGATGGGTGACTGGCCCTCAGTTTCTTCCTCCTTTCCTTCTGTTTCCTCTTCACCTTCTTTAGTAACTGCAAATTTCTTGGTTAAATCCTTTACCATTTTTTTCTTCTTGTTTACAATTTTCTTGACAACAAGATCTGACTTGATTTTTGGTTTGGTTTCTTCATAAGTGCCAAATCTTGGTTGCTTGTTGTCCAATGGTTCATTCAACAGTGCCTTGATGCATTTTGTAGCTTGTCCTATTTGGATTTCATAATCCAATGGTGAAAACCAATATTTTCTAGGTACTACTGGTTTGATATAAGTAAAATCAATATCTAACATAAAACATATATCATCCTTGTGTTCTTCTATCAAACTCTCTAGTATCCTTATTCTTGCTTGCATCTTTTCCTTAAATCCTTTGAATATTCATTCATTAAGTCATCAAAATCTGTACCTAATGATTCTATGTGCTCACATATCTGTATGGTGACTGGTTTGTTTATGTCCCATACTACTTTTCCTATGGAAGGAAAGTATTCTTCAAAGTAAAAGAATATGCACATAATAAGAGAACCAAACTTACAAGTGTTTTTCCTTGATGACCTTATAGTGTTCATGTTCTCCTCAAGTAGATTTAACAATATTTCTAAAAGATTCATCTTCTTTCCTTGTTTTATGATCTTGTAGGCTGTGCTCATAGCAGTGCTTGCTATGTTGTTCATTATGTTGGCCTGAAATATTTTATATCCTACAACACATGCACCAAACTTAATTTCCTCGTCAGTGATGGTGTTAACCTTGAGACCTCTTTTATCTAATTTTGCACTTGTTAAATCTTCTACTTCCTTTCTGGATGGGTGCTTGTGATCTTTTGGCTTGTCGGTTGTGGGATATCCAGTAACTGCATGAATAACATCTTTCATTATTCATTTAGGCCCATCAAGCCACAATGTCTAGTTATACATTCTACTGAGAACTATCCGTATTCATTCAATCTTAAAAACCC
Source organism: Thuja plicata (assembly GCA_018584345.1). Classification (NCBI taxonomy): domain Eukaryota; kingdom Viridiplantae; phylum Streptophyta; class Pinopsida; order Cupressales; family Cupressaceae; genus Thuja; species Thuja plicata. Next base: position 422,354 of record MU227804.1, read on the forward strand.
TAGGGAAGTGTAATGCATTTGTCAGACCTTTCACTTCCAGATGCTTGTGCTCTTCTTTCAGGTTTCCAGTGTCATCACATAGTTCCTTATAGGACTTATCTAGGTCTAGATCTCCTATTTCTGAGATTTTTCAATGTATATAGGACCTTACATCATCTACCAGTAAAACCCTAGGTGGGATTCTGGAGAATGCTCCAGAATCATCGGGTTGCGATGCAATTTTTGGGTGTAACTTGTATTTAGGTTCAACACAAGTACTATTGCTAATAAGATTAATCATTTTCTTCTTATCCTCTTTCAATTTTGTTGTTCTTGAAGTAGATGCCATCATATTTTGAAATTTGGGGCTTTCCATAATTTAAACACAGTGCAGTCGGTGATTGTAGGTACTTACTGAATCTCTGTGATCACTCATGAATCTATTGAGTCATGTTTGAATCTTGTTGAGGTCGCACTTCAATTTGTTCAATCGCTCTGCTTCATTGCTCAAAAATTGCAGGTGTGAAATGAGTTCTTCCATCACACTTTTATAACCTTTTGTGCCCTAAGTTGTCATTGGTGCCCAACAACTCATTAGTGTACAAAGACTAAGTTTGTCGGTTGAGGCATAAATAACATCATTGGTGTAGGTACAAATTTTCAGGGTAGCTAGGAGCTTTGGTGATTTCATTGATGATTTTCGGTAAGATGGCGATGACAACCTCTGTAAGCTCAAAGATCACCAATGTCTATCAGTTACACTTAGCGACTTGGCTTTTGTGTAATGCCTGATACATTTCAGTAAATAGTGTCAACTTTACTGTGTGAGCTCACCGATGCTTGTTGGTACCCATTTACCGATGGAATTTTTTTTCAATAATATTACAAGTAACAATATAGTGCATCTTCAATAATGTTAAGTCAATATGATCAATGTGTAATGGAACCGATGCATAATATAACTAGTCATAATTCAGTTCCATACTTACTTGTGCAACTTAGTTGGGAATAGTGATGCCACTAGACCCATTGGATGGGGTGTCATCATTTGCATTGCTTATTCCAGCACCTTCAGTGTTTTTAGCTTTTTTACACATCTTGTTTCTCATCTTCTTGATGTCATCAATGGTGTTTCTATTGGGATAAGTGCTTGTTTCTGTCAGTCGGTCTTTGCAATCTTTTATCACATGTCCAACCTTATGACAATGTAAACATGCCATACCTGGATTGGTCCATCCTCTAGGTCTTCTAGTCCATTTTCTCATATAGTTGGCAGAAATATGACCATACCTTCCACATGTTGTGCAGTTTACCCATGTGTTATAGTCCCAAACATATGAGTTATCGATTCTTGTCGGTTTATAGCCATTATCAAGTTGTTTTGGTGTCCATGCTTTCTTGTTCTTTTTCCAGCACTCCTGGTGTGTATGTCCATTCATTTTGCAGGTAGGATAGTACTTGTCCATGTAGTTTTCCTTCTTTGGATTTGTCACCTTTGATCTGCAGTCATGTGCCTTGTGTCCTTTCTTGTGATATTTATAACCATTACCAATGAAAGTAGATTGTGATTGAGGAATACCTTTCCTTTTGTTTCTACAAATGTTTGAGGTGTGGCCTGGTTTTCCACAGTGATTGCATGACAACTTCTTGGTTCTTGGAGTTGTATAAGCATTCCTTTGATCTGATTGATTAGATGATTCTCTATTGTTAGTGTACCCTAGACCTGTGTAGTTGTTGACTCTTCTTTGTCTGTCAAGAAAATCATCCATTCCTTTATTGTTATCTTCAACTTTCTTGATTAATTTATTGTGCTGATTCTAAATTCTGACTTCAAGCTTTATCTTTTCATTCTCTTCTCTTAGCTCACTGATGATTTGTATTCTTTCAATGTGTTCAGTATTTAATCTGTTTGCCTCTTGACTCATAAGAATAATCTGTTTGGTAATCTCATGGTGATTATTAGTAAGTCTTTGAATCTTTGATTCTTTTTCTTGTAGCTTATATGTGATTTTCCTCCTATCATTAATAGCCAATGTTCTCTCTAATTCAGCTTTTCTTGTATCATTCATGACATCAATCATTTTTACCATCTGAGTCTCTTGACCGATTTGTAGCAACTTGATTTTCTCTATCGGATGTAGATTGACCTCTTGTAGACTTGTAATCTCTTCTATTGATGTGTCTGATGCTTTGCATGTTGTTGATTCAGCTGAGTTGAAGTAATCTGGGATCTCCTCTTCTTGATTATCTTTTTCATTAAGCCTAGATGCCATAATATTTCTTTCATCAAGAAACTTTCTCATGCTTACTCTCACCTCTTTGTACTTCTCATAGTAAATCTGAATTTGTAACTGCTCATTCTCAATAGTCTTGTCCAGACTATACTTTTCCATTGTCTTGATCTTTTCTCTTAAGTCTTTAAGATTTTCAATAAAGAGACTTAGCTCTGATACCAATTGTTGTAATTACTGAAATGATGTATTGAGAGGGGAGAGGTGAATTAATACCTCTAAAACTTTTATGTGATTAGCCCATTAACCTTTGTGTCATCAGATTTGTATATTTTACCTATCTATCTTTTCATCTTTCTTTATGTATGTGAAATCATAACATAAGTTCTTTACATGTGTAAAGATTCAATAAAAATACATGAAAGTAAATAACACATAACACAAGATATGATATCGCAGAAAACTCTTGTTAGGAAGTAAAAACTCTGGTGGGGATGTCACCCACAAAGCTTCACTATCTGCAGATAAGAAGGGAGCCGGTTAAGTCTTACAATTTGATCACTTATGATGATCTACCCTGTTAAGATTATTAGAGTGGAGACCTATTAGGATCTAATTCATTTGAAGCTTTAGAAACACCGTTAAGTGTGCACTCTGTTAAGAGATTTGTCAATAATTATAAAGTCCACCTTCTACTAAAGGATTTCTGATGTGATGCACTTGTTAGATTGCAACTACATTATAAATGTTGATCTAATAGTATATGCAATCTCTAATTGTTGATAATAGATCCTATAAAGCTTATAATGTATATGCAATCACCTTGAGTGATTGAATGATACCTTGTCTTTTCTCGTTGGTAGCCTTGTCTGTGTTCTTCAGAACTGATATGATCTATTTCTGAACTTTGCATGAATTCACTTCTGCTGCTTAGATGCTCTTCATGGTTACAATCATATTTCAAATATTAACTATTACAGTGATGGAACATCTATATATATACTAGTTTCTAGGTTCATTCTTGACTCATGGTTTTCAAGTTAACTCTAGATCCAAGGTTTACAACTTGACCTTGATCTTTAGTTAGTTAGGGTTTAGATCTATTAGGATTCTTTAAAACAATTACAATATACTTGCTTGACCCTTAAGTAATGATTTAAAACAAATTAAAACTCTATAAATAGAATTACAATATTTTATCTAACATGGAAAGTCAGATCCACTATTTGCGGGTTCTGTAACTGATTGTCGGTTATGATAGTTGGGCTACTCTGTCAGTCTGTCAGGTTTCTTTCATTCTTTGCTCTGTCGGGATTCTGCTCCGTTAGTGTCCCTATATTGAACTATTTATTGGGTTCCATGCCTTTTCTGCTATGTCGGTGATGTTCATAAAACTATATTGTCGGTGATGTCCTTCATGCTTTGTCGTCGGTTCAACACTTGACAGTGTTCGTCGGGCAATTCTATACTTAGCATTTTCAAGACAAGCATTGTTATCTCGTCGATTATGCAGTGTGTTGTCCATTGGGTATGTCTATACCGATGACCTTTATCATGTTTTTCACTTAAGTATACTAATGTCAAAACTTAATGTCATCACAAAGTGTTCCAAATAAAAAATCCCTTCCAGATCCACATAAACAAATCTAAATTTTTGAAAACCTCGATGCTCCAAAAAATATTCAAAAAAAAGTAAGAATGGGCTGCTCCATCAAGGCTCTGATACTATGTTATAATTCATCAAATTCACAAGCCAAGATTACCTGCAACAAAATAACCTGTCACAAAGCAAAGAATGGAGACACAACTCAAAATGTCCAAGAAATATGAAATATCATTCAGAGAAGGAATTGAGGGAATTCTTGAGAGAGATTCAAATATTACAAAGTGATCAATCCTAATAAAGGAGATCAAAACCCTAAGAAGGGTGAAGAAACATAAGTTGCATGAATAATTAATAAAATAATCAATTATTGCATGCCTAAAGTTTAGCTTAAGTGAAATAGAGATAAAAAGTGACTTAATAATTAAATGTGAAAAGTGCCACTTGGACAAATCTTTAAATTACATGTAAAGCTACTATGCATCGTGCATGTCGAGAAGCTTTCTACAGTAACAACAATCTGACGAAGCAATTGGAATGTTTATATATATATATATATATATATGTTGGAAAGTGACAAAGCAAGCAATTGTTATTTTGTCATTGCTGTCAAACCTTAACTGGTGAGACTATTGTTATCTGTTTGAGTACCATATCTATTGTTGATGAAGAAGATTTAACAAGAAGACCAAGTGAATGGTTGAGTTAAGGCAACTAAAAGGGTACTTGATCAGTTGGCACTCTGGCAAAGTAATTAGTTGTTTATCTTTCAAAGACATTTTTCTGGTTGTTCTGTGCCAAGCAAAGTTGCTTGTGCCGAGTAAAGTTGTTCGTGACGAGAAAAGTTGTTCAATGCTGAGCACTAGTGAAATTGCCGAGTGGAAACAATGATGTTGGCCAACTTACAATAATTGGATTAATGATGATATTTGAGATCTCTGGCTGACTTAGTTAATTTTATTGGGATATGTAATGTTAATTAAAGATTGATCCATGTCATTTAATGTATGGGCAACCATAATTAATGCATGGTTTCAAGATTTAATTAGAGACTAATTTGGAGAAGTAAATGTAATGCAAAGATGGAATGATCCGTTGGATCTGACCTAATCTAAGATCTACGATCTTGTTTAAGCAGAAAAATATTTATCTAACCTAGACAGAGAGGAATATGATAACCTCAAGGGGTTATTCATGAAGTGTGGAAAAGTGGATGTGTATGCAAGAGGTTTGCATAGTTGATTTACTGTTTGGCATGATCTAGAAAAGAAGGCAAAATACAGAAGCAGCGAGTTGCATGTGTGATTTCTTGAGGGATTTTCCAAGCAGATCAGAAGGTTGAAATGACAATGCAAGCTATCTAGTAAGTTAACATCAGAGCTGTAATTGGATCTGAATTGCTAAGTAAGTTGTATGTACTAGATCACAACTATTGATTACTTTCTAACCATTGTATCAGTTAAATCCTTTAACAAGGTTGACCTAACAGTCATTTGTATAAATCCTCTAACAAGGTGACATTTAGGTGGAATGTTCTAAGTCCTCTAACAAGGCCACTCCTGATAGGGTGATTAAATCCTTTAACCAGGTCACACCTAGCAGTGTCTTATTGTAACCTTTAACAGGGTTGGCTCCTCACAAGGCATCACTTCAGAAGAGTGAAAACTTGGTAGCATGTTACTGGTGGTTTTTCGCATATTGGGTTTCCACGTTAAATACTTCTGTCAACTTGTGTGAATGCTTATGGTTTTCTTTACTGTTATGTTTCTAAAAGCTAATTTCAATTGATAGCAAACTGCATGATTAAAGTTGTTGACTTATGCTACTGCTACTGAGTAGATCTAAAATACAGAAATTTTTTATTTGCTACAACTAGACCTGAGGATAACTGATTCACCCCTCCCCTCTCAGTTATTCTAAATTCATTCTAACAATTGGTATCAGAGCTTTGGTCTCCTGAAAATAGTTTGAAGATACTCAGAGCGAAAAGATCAAGATGTATAAGAAGGAGGTTCCTAAGCTGAACAAACATAACTTACCTGCATGGCAGAGTTTGATGAAACTACATTTGGCTGGTATTAGAGATGATTCCAAGCGACTTATTGAACATGCCTATGTACCACCTACTACTCCTCTCACAATTGCACAACTAACAGAAAATCAAGAGCACAATCAAGCAATGTTGGAGATCACCTCCTCTTTGAGCTATTTAGAGTTTGATGATATAAAGAGATGCACAAATGCAAAGAAGATGTGGGACAAACTTGCAACTTTATGTAGTGCAAACACAAATGTGGTGAGAGCTAAATCAGAAAGTCTAAGAGGTAAGTTTGATTAGATGAAAATGCAAGAAGGTGAAAATGTCATTCAGTACTATGGTAGAGTAAAAGAAGTTGTAAATGCCATTAGAGGGGATAACGGAACAATTGATGATAACACCATTATGAGCAAGGTATTGAGAACTTTACTTCCTATATATGCTATTAGAGTTTCTGCAATTCAAGAATTGAGATGTACTCCTAACAATAATCTGAATCTGGAAAATCTGATAGGCAGACTCACTGCATTTGAAATGTCAAATTATGATAACTATAATCCACAAGGGATTGATTNNNCTTTTAGATCATAGCTGGTTCTCAATAAATCTAAGAAAGGAAAGAAACATGTGGACAGTGATAGTGACACTTCTGATGATGATCTTGAAGAACTTGAAGCACTTATGGAAAAAAGACTATCCAGAGGAAAAGGAATATACAGATGAAAGAAGGGACAACAAATACAAAGAATACAAAGAAAGAAAGGATGACCGAGACTTTAGGAAATATAAGGACTACAAAGACAAAGGTAAGAAATCTTGTTATATTGCTGAAGACACTTCTGACAATGACACTGATAATTTTGATGACAATGATATAGAAGTTGTTTATATTGCAATGAAAGAAGATTCTGATGATGATGAGAAAAATGTACTAATCTCTTATATGGGTAAAAATAATTGTTGGATCATTGAAAGTGGTTATTCCCATCATATGACTAGTGACAAAGATAAGCTTGAAACCCTAAACCAATGTAAAGGAGGATATGTAAAATTTGGTAATGATTCACCATGTCTTATCAAAGGTAAAGAATTGATTAACCTGAATAACAGAATCAGATGTGATGATGTGTATCGGGTTGATGATCTTAAATATAATTTTCTAAGTGTTTCACAACTGAACACTTCTGGTTACAAAATTGAATTCCATCACAGAAAGACAAAGATCTATTATTCTACTGGAGAATTAGTTGGAAGTGGTGATCAGACTAAAGGTAACTTATTTTATCTGGATTTATCTGAAGAAACATGTTTGTTTGCACAATACAATGATGTTTGGTTATGGCATAAGAGGTTGTG